>JAOTRH010152917.1:0-13203 GCA_034768845.1 Heliamphora exappendiculata | reverse complement strand
GATTGGGTTTGGGTTGGGGGGTGGGAACGGCGATTTTGGGTGGGGGTTGAGAACGGCAATTTTGGAGTGGGGCAATAGTTTTGAGGGCAATTTTAGGGTGAAACGGTAGTTTTGCGTTAAATTAAACATAATTTTTAACAGTTTAGATCTCTTTAATGTTAAAATTAAACCTGATGAAAGATTTCTGAAATTTTTGAAACTACATAAAAAGTTTTTAATTTTTTTAGAAACCTCAAAGGTGATTAGTGAAATTTATCCTAAAATTAAATAAGTTTTTTTTTTTTAAAAACTTCGTACCGTTTAAAATATCAGTTAGTAGTGATTGAAACTAACCATATAAAACAATAATGGACCGTACCAAAAAATTTATCTATTTGTTCTTTTTTTTTTATATACTCCAATTCAAGATTGAAACACGACATAAAGAGAGTTTTAAAATAGTCAATGTTAATTTATAATTATTATAAAAAAATTAAATATTAAATTTAATTATATTGTTTTCATGTTTGTTATCTCATTATAAATAATGAAATTAAAAATTAATTTAAAGTAATTAATTAAAATATTCATGTTAGATAAATATTTATGTTATGTTAAATTATTTATTATTGAATAATATTTTTAACAAAAACATATGAAATATTTTATAAGAATAAAATTCAAAAAAGTATATAATATTTCGTTAGTACCAATTCGTACCATACAATTAGAAAAATCAATACTATGTCTGAAACCATATTCAGAACCTTGCACGTAACTCGACATTGGACTTTCGACGGTTGAACAAGTAACTATACATTAATGTCGGGTCAGATAAGCCAATAACTACGACACGTAGTTTTTTTTGTTTTTATCATGGGCTGGGCGTTGCCACCACGGGAGAAGGGGTCCAAGTCTGAAGTGGGTGGTAATAGTTAATTAAAAGCACTAAATATAACTACTAAAAAATTGATTTTTTGAGATTATTTGTGAGTCATAATTGAAAAGTAAAAATTGTGATAAATATTTTAACATAATTTTTATAAAAATAAAAATAAATAAATAACTTCTGCTAAAAAGCAAGGACAAACACAGCTCAAGGTTGAAGTCATTGCAAAGTTGCTTGTCCCAATGAATTCTCATTCATCAATGCTTGAAGTAATTAACCTAATGGTTAGGTTGTATTATTATGGTAACTCGCATTAGATTTCTTTGAATAAATATTTGTTAAAAACTAATATAAACTTAATTAACGTCAGATTTACCGAATTCAAATTTTAAAAATAAAAAAATGCATAAAAGAATTGCTAAAAGATAAAATTACTCTTATAATTAAATCATAACTTCATTATGTATTGGACCATTTAAGGCTAGTTATGTATATTATTATAGTTAGTTTCATATTATAATAATGTCAAGCCAAATAATTGATTATCTATCTATAAGTCATAATTTTATTTTCAATCAAACGTTGGTTAGTACATAATAAATTATAATATTTATTCTATTTATAATAGTCCACGTACTAATAATTTAAATGAACTATTAATCTCATAAATTTTGTCATTTAATCAGGCCTGTCGTGAAAGAATATTTAAGTAGCCTTAAGAAGCTCTCTCTAAGGACTTAGTTTGTTGTTCTAGATTCGATTGGAAATTTGAAACGTATAAAATGGATAAATAATAGTGAGGGTCCCAAAAGTTTTTTTTTTTATGTCAAGAGATTATAAGTAAAATTATATATATAGTGAGAAATTTATTTAAAATGAGATAAAAAAAATTAAATAAGAGGTGTAGAGTTATTATTAGCTATTAGACAAAACATAAGATAATTTAGAGTCTAGTATTATTAATTCTTTGTGGTGTGCTCCTATTTTTGGATCCTACATACGTGTGAATTTCGTTCATCGAGCTGCTCATTTTTTTGCAATACCAGAGAGAGACCTTGATATTAATTATTTCGAGAATGATTTGACATATACCAGAGTATTAGTTTAAGTTTGACAATACAAACGGATGACTATTTTTTCCAAAAGGACAAATTAAAATGAATTGGTAGGCCCTCATGTGTTCTAATCCCGTTCAATCTCTCTTGAGAGCGGTGTTTGGCCAAATTTCTTGTGGTAATTCTTAACTTTCTTTTACTAATTTTAGCAATAAGATTACAATATTTTTCAAACACTCATAACTACTGTTATAAGTAATAATTACTTTTTCTTATATTTCAGTTATAAGCTAACATATTTTCAAATACTCACAACTTCTGCTAGAAACTATAATCTATAAATTATTAATTTCAGTAATGTCAAATATCCAAGTTGTCCTCTACCACAATATTTTTTTGGTTAAAATGAGAAAAAGTATTAGATAAAAGTTAGATAATTATTTCTTATCATTAAATAAGAATAAAAGATAATTCAGAGGAAGAACAAATAATTACGAGGAGGGACGGAATAAATAATTCCATGACAATCGAGCTATTAGTCTTATATATTAGGAATTAATAGTCTAATCCGATAATTAAATGTCGAACTAACAATCCAAATAAATAAATTCTGAAAATATGAATCGTATATATTTTTTACTCCAATATAGTTATTTCTAGTTCATCAAAATAAATAGTTGGCCTGGTGACATGAGACTTATAAATTTGCTTCTTCTTAGCTCTAAATTCGAAACACTTTAGGTGCTATTAATTTTTTTGGAACTAGTTCATATGAGATTTTATTTCGACTTTAATTGAGCCCCCTTTAATAGACAATGGATTGATTTTTCAAAGATTAGCCGAAGTGCGTACAAACTGGACCGAACACCCTAAAATATATATATATATATATAAACAAGGACTAAAATTAAAGAACTATCAGGTTAACATTTAATGTTCAGGAGAATTGAAAAACCCCATTTATAGATTAATTTGCACTAATAATTTAATTAAATGAGCTAAACACCGCAAATAAAGCTAATCAATCAATCACACAAACAATAAACTAAGTAATCACAATCATATACGAAACGGCAATTTTTACGTAAAAAATTTCAAATCGGGTAAAAACCACGAGACCACTCTGAGCTTAGAAAATCAAACACTATATCAAACGCTGGGTACAAAAAAATCTTGCAACCTCAACGTTGAACCCACAACCAATGGTAGTAAGCCTATCCTTGCCAAATCCACGTATACTAACTCTGTGTTTGATTACTGTTGGAATCCACCACCGGACTTCAACTGTTGACGGAATCTTCTACCAAACTTTAACACTTGAGAATCCTCTCAAGTGACTCTACGAACACGAACAGATCGTTGAAAATTTGATTGGTTTGATGAAGTTCTTAAATACGCAGAAGCTAAATGATCATCAAGCTTGTTAATTAGCTTGTAAGTATGTTGAACCAACTTGAGAAGGCTCCTAAGCGACTAGGGTTTCAATATAAACATAGAAGGTACTATATAATTGAAACCTTGGCAGCATATTTATATAATACTGTTAGGGTTGGTATACTGAAAATTATAATTTTAGTATTTTATTTTATTTTTTAAAATAAAATTAATTTTTTATTTTATGAGAATTTTTATAAGTAAAATATGTGTATCATTTCTTTAATGTTATGCATGGATACTCGATATTCTATATAGTATTTAATCTGGTGTGTAGAGTACGGCTTGCACACAGAAGATCAAATTTTAAGTTCTTATAGAATATAAGTTTTATGTTCACAGTTTAGATGAAAATAAACATACCATTGGTACGACTACAGCACAAAATTTTAGTAGGTCTGTCTTGGTTACGGGGAACAGATAATAGTGTCGTCTATTGTTCCAATATCTGTGCTAGTACACTTTGTGTGTATTGAACGGGACATTTTGGTTAATTAATTTTATATTAACTATATAAATTAATTCACACCACAAGATTATTATAAATAGTATTTATTCTCTTAATCCTGAAATAATTACTAATTTGTGTATATTTAATATTCGTTATTTTGATTCATTAGATGGTACGATCTTATATGGGTCTATATTCCCGGTGAGTTGAATTGCGATATTATTTATATGACGAATATTAATTATTGATGGAATTCACGCCCTGAAAGATCGGGATTAACGATACCCCCTTAAGGAAGCTTATAAGTTTTGACGGGGTCAAACCCTACAAGTGGATTTAATTATTCAGCGGTCAAATAAGTTAAGCGGAATTGATTAAAGAATATGAAGATGACGATTAAATTAAATTATCAGTAATTAAGTTTAATTGACGGGTTCCGAGAATCTTAATGTGGGGAGAAATTGTAAGCATTTAATAACATGAGTTCAATGCTATATGGTCTTAAGATTATAAGTCAGAGTGCAATTATAGTTCTTTAGTAGTGTGAACTGTAATTCAGTGTTTTATAGAAATTACATAAATCACTACTGATTTTTCATAATTGCAGATACCGTTATGAGGTTTACTTAATTACAAAAATCGCTAATACGTATCTGTGTTCCACTAGAAGTTTTACTCATAATTACTTTTCAGATCCCTACTGTAACCCTATAAATATGCGGGTAGGCTGAACTAGTTTCATAACTTGTCTTCTGAAACTAAAACTTTCTTGGTTCTGTCGGTACGAGTTTTCGGAGGATTATAACCCACACTATATTCAAAAATTACATAAGAGAATACAGTAGAAGATCTGACAAGAGCTTCAAGTAGGATTTAAATCGTAGTTGAAGATTCGACCGGTAAAAATGTATTCTTCTAAATTAATTTCGGATGCATGAGTTTTATTTTGATCGTTCGTCATCAAAAATTTTATCTAGAGCCCGTTTTGGCGATTGTCCGTCCAGTAAATTTTTTCCGTCAATCGTTTGCAAAAACAAAGATCATGGCAGTCTTGCCTCCAATAATTGGTGTCAGAGTCGTTTAATTTTTTAGTTTCAGTTATCGAGGTCGGGTGATTTTAGAATTGTTGCTAACTTTATTTTACATGTGTTCTAATCTCAATTTTATGATCGTCATTTATTTTTCATGTTTGAATAAATTGTGTGAATGATGATTATTTTTTTATAATCACAGAAGTTGATCGTGATAGATTGAATGTGAGCTTTCGGGACATAGGATCGATGTAATAGCTAGTTTTATATTTTTTATATATGTTTCGATTATTTAAGAACATGTTGAATATATCCAAGAATACGAAGAACAGAGGCTGCACCGGCGGTCGTTTGGATTTTAACGGGCCACAGAATGCGGTAAGTTTTTAATAATTTTAAATAATTTTTTCTTGTGAATTTTTTTTACAGTATTTATGTATAAAAAATAGCATTAAAAATAAGTCAAAAACAACAAGAAAAATTTACCAAAACAGCCCAGTTCCGACGGCTTTGCCGACGGCGATTTTCATAATTTTCTAGGCCGTTTTTTGAACTATTTTTTTGAAAAAAATTTTAAACATAAAATTATAGTAAAACATATTTCAAATTACTATAAAAAATTTAAAAAAAACTGGACCAAAATCACAACCCAAACATGCAACAAACAGGCCGGCGGCAGTGACAGTAGCTTCCAGGTTTCTAACAATTTTTGGGCTATTTTTGAGCAATTTTTTTGACAAAGAGATAGTACTTTTTGAGAGTTTTCTTTTAATATAAAGTACGTATAAAATCGAGTTCGGAAATAGGTTAAAAAAGTCCCAAAAAGTTGGCTGTGCAATGCTATTGCGGCCAGCAACATATTTTGTTGTTCGGACAGTTTTTTTAGCTATTTTCGGGCAATTTTCTAGCAAATTTTTGACAAACAATTCCATTTTTCGAAAGATTTTCAACGATATAAAACTCATCGAAAACAGAGCCCGAATGAGGCAGCAGGTTTGAAGGTGGCAACAAGGTGGTGCAGGCGGTGGCTGGTGGTTGCCAGCGACTTTCTCTCTCTTGGAACTGATTTTGATGTATATTTTGATATATACGAGACTGATATGATATGTATTGTTATATTAGATAGTATTAAGGAAGCTCGATGCAATCAGGATACTGAATCAAAGGCGAACATGAATTGAAACTGTTGATTCTCTTAGGAAAACTGAAACACCTCAGTGTTTCACTTGTATTATAAAACCAAGATATGCATTTCGTGTTTCTATATATATATATATAAACTGCATGAATGATTGTATATTTGCTTTATTTATCATATTAATTTAATTAATTTAAAATTTTAATTTTAATTAAAATATTTTGTAATAAAAAATAAATTTAAGTTTTTTTTAATTAATTAATTTTAGTTAAATAAATTTTTTTAGATATTTTATTTATTATAAAATATCACGTTTATGATAATTTTTTTAAAATTGGATATCTTGAAAAAACATGAAAATTAATTTTGGCTTTTGAATTAATTAAATAAAAAAATATTTAATTAAAATAAATTATTATTATTTTTAAAATGTGAAACGAAAAATAAAATAAATAAATATTTTTAATTATTACCTTAACTGAAAAATTAGAGGAAAAAATGTGCATTTATTAAATTTTATTTGTTACGCATTTAAACACGAAAAGATAGTTTGATAAATTAGAATCTTTAAAATCATGTCCACAGAAAGATGTTTAATAAAATTCCTCACAATTTTTTTTAAGAACTCCAAAAAAGAAAACTCAAACAAGCAAACAAAAAAAAATAGAAATAAAAAACATGACATGACTCAAATAGACACAATACAAAAAAAAATTAAGAATTTTGACTTGTAGAAAAGCAGTCTAGATCAATTTTTCTAACCCACACTTTTCCAACCTTGACTCCGTCTTTCACATTATAATATTTGGGAATAGGTTTAGACAGATTATTTCTAGTCCATATTTTAACAGCAGTTCTCTTACATATAAGATAATTCAATCTATTCTTAGAATCATGCATATGGTCAATAAATTTATCTTTTCTAAGAACATGAGAATATCTAAAAAATTAACCAAACAAGTCTTGCAACTGAAAACAATTTGGTCTAATGTATCTCTTAATCCCACAATAATGACATACGAAAATAAATCTATGCTGCTAACATACCTCGCTATATTGAGTGGTGGGTCTACTCGTTTGATTCTTCAACTTTTCAATTGTTTTAATTGAAAAATTTGCAGATCATCTTTTTGAGCTTATATTACTTTTTACTTTCATAAACTTTGATGCAGACTTGGCTTAAGTTGATTAGTCACCTTTTTTTTTCTTTGTACTGTTTGCTTGACGAAGTACCAGTAAATCCAAGCCTGCACATATCAGTCACTACTTTCTATGACTCAAGTATGTCATCCAAAATTATAGTGTCTGCATTAAATTTCTTGAAAGTAGATTGAGTATTTAACAGATTTTTTTCAAATTTAATCAATTTTAATTCAAAACTAATTTTTAACTCAACACAAGCGTGCAATTCTTTTCAAAAAATTCAATCTTGATTTGTCTAGTTTGACACAATTCAGACAAGTCATTTCTTTTTTTCTTTTTACATTTTGTAAGTTTTTCACACAAAATTCTTTTGTCTGATTTCAATTTCACAACTAAGTCTTGAGCTTCAGTTAGCTCAAGTTTAACACTATCTCTTTCATTTTCACATAGTTTGGATTTATTAACCAGTTTACAGTTCTGTTTGGTCAACAAATAACTCTTATAATAAAATTTATCATAAGCTTGTTGTAGAGTTTCACTATCCTTAGTGTCACAACCTCTTCTTTTTTATTATTGGAATCATTTATAAAGTTTTTATTTTCAGACTCAATAGATTTCTCATGAACAAAAACAATAAAAACTATCATTTTTAAAACTTTTTAAATTTTTTTTACAAAAATAGTCATCACCTCAAGGTCTAAATCATCATCAAAATCACTAGCAAAATCTTCAGCTAAAGAAAGTGCTAAATTTTTTGAAACCTTTTTGTTTTAAAATTTTGGCTCATAGGTTTGCAGGTTTTCAACTAAATTTTTAACAGAAATAAAATTAATATTTTTGTTCTTTCCTATTGCTGTGACTTTTCGTTGGAAACGTTCGGGTAAAGATTTTAAAAAAATTATGAACGATTTTATAAGAAGAAAATTTTTCACTAAGATTAAAAGTGGTATTCACAAAATCACTTAATTTTACGTAAAAATCGTCAAAATTTTTATCATCTTTCATATGCAGAGTTTCAAAATTAGTTGTGAAACGTTAAAATTTTGATATTTTTACGGTATCAGTCCATTCGCGAGTGATTTAAAAAATATTCCACACGTCTTTAACCAAATCACGCGTACTAATTCTACAAAACTCATCTTGTGTGATTCAACTAAATATAGCATTAATGGCATTACTGTTTCAGCTTGCATCCTCAAAATTAGTTATGTCCCATCTAGCCACGAGCTTAGGGATAATTTCTCCATAAATAACAACGGTGGGTGGCTTGTAACCCTCAACAATAGAAAGCCAAACATGCTCGTCAATAGATTTTAGAAAAATTCTTATTTTTACTTTTCAAAATAGATAATTATGGCCGTTAAAAATGAGCGGTCTACCAATCAAATAGCCTTCGATCTCTAAAAAAATTCATTTATTGCAAAACAGTCAAAGGATCACACCAAAATAAAAAAAATTAAAAATTTTAATGACCTTCTCTGATACCAAGAGTTGTTGAAGACCGCTCTTGATGGGCCGTTCTATCGGTCTGTCAAACGGTCTGACACTGCTTACAGTTTTTCGACGTTTTTTTTTCATTTTTCGCTGCGCTGCAATATCAAACCACGATTCTAAAAGAACAAGAGTCAAATATCATAGAATACAATATAAATAATTTAACTAACAATTTGTCACAAATTTGTCAAATAAAAAAATGAATTTAAACCAAGGCCAAAATTCTTAACAAGAATAAATTTTCAAAATGTAGGATTACTAACCATACCAAACAAGGGCAAAAACAACAGTGAATCTCCGTGAACGATAAACAAAATATTTGAAGTAATACGTTTCACAGAACAATTTGGTGAAGAGTTCTACCATAATTTTGTATTTAAATGGGTGGTGTTTTTGTTCTTAATCCCGTGACTCTATGTCTATTCACCTATAAATGTGGTCAAAAAGTAGGAAAAGAAGGATCATTATTCGTTAAAAAAATGCTAAAAAAATACATTTATCTTTACGTAAAAACCTATTTTTTATTGCAAAAAAAAACGAGAAGAATAATACAGTAACATAAGAAACATACAATTGACATATTCTACCAAAAATTAGAATTATGTTTATGAAATTACGGCAATTTTACAATGAGATAAGTCAATATAATACAATGGGTCCGATTGGTAACTAATTTAAAAGTTATTTTTTTTTTGTTTTTTTTGTTTTTTGTGTTTTGAGCAAAACAAGCTAAATTTAGTTTGAAGTAGGTTGTTTAATAACTTAACTTTTAAGTTAGCTTTTTTTAAAGTTAGTAGTTTAGATTAAAAAAACTAGATTTTTTGCTTGTGTTCAAAGTAGATAATTTTACCCTTCTATATATTTGAAATTAACAATTCTATATAATCGGTAATAGTAGTAAATAAGTTATGAATAAAAAATATTATTTTATTTTAAAAATGGTGGGAGTTTAAATAGAATATTTTGAAAGTTTATATTTTGATTTGACTTTTTAATTTTTTAATTTTTAATTTTTTTGTTAAACAGACAACCTTGGTATTTTAGCTTTTTTAGCCAAACAAAAAAAAGGCAAAAAGTTAATATTGACAATAAGGGCCAATGGAATGATTAAAATATTAACTAAAAGTAACGAATATAAACACCAACAAACTCAGTCAGAAGGCAAAATGGGTCTTATAAAATTATTCTCAAGAGCACTGCACCCGAGTCGAAGCGCTCATTGACTAAATTTTACAAAAAATTCACTTAAAATTATAATACCTTTACAACGAGTCGAGTCATGAACCAATTCTAAAATAATAACTAGGCTTTACATGTCTAACAATATTGATATATTAAAAATACTTGTTGCAAATATTCTATTCCCAAAAGCTAACTTTCAAAGCAGCCTTGAAAAAATTAATTAACTCAACAACACATAAATCATGCGAGAAAAGAAACTTATATAAATCTAATTTTCGAAGCAGTCTTGTTGATATTAAAATATTCCGTTGATTAAAAGGATCTTTTTAGTTAATAAATCCATTAATTTATATGGGCTATGATTGAAGAAGAATTAAGAAGCACGGATGAAGATAAGAGACATGCATATAATATAATACGAATACAGCGATATGATAAAATTTTAAAAAATAGAATACGAATATAACTAAGATACCTTTGTAAAAAATTTATTATTATGATTTTTAATATTTTATTATTTATAAAAATAAAATTAAATATATGAGCAAATTTATTTCGTTATATAATCGAACATTCAATAAATAACAAATAATTAGATTATAATATGATAAAATGTTAAAGGAATCAACAATTAAGAATAAATAGTAACTTTATCACGTGTTATAGTTACCATAATAGGACAACAAATTCCCACATATGCTTTGGTATTTAGTTATATTTAAAATTCAAAAAAATAAATTATTAGATATTTATTTGACATATCCAATATGAAGCTGGTTGTATTGGATATGCATATCAATATCTTATATGTATTTGTAGGTACCTTTGTCTATAATATTCAATACGCTTATGGGGCTTATTTTAAAACTTATGTGCTTTATAGATGAGAATGAAGAAGAATAAGATTTACTATTGATTTTTAGTGAACTCAGAGTAATTTTAAAAAGTAAGAAAATTAGAATATAAAAAAAATTAAAAGAAACAAAAACAAATTAATAAATTATTTTTTTGCTTATTTTTATGTTTAGTAAAATAATTTTATTTCTTCATCAATTTTTTATTTTTTAACTATTTTTATCAAGACAAGTTGAAAAAGTAACAATTTTAATCCAATATTTTGAAAAATAAATCATAAAAGACAAAAAGAAACAAAAATTTTAAATTTTATCATAAATTAGGCGAATCTTAGGAAGTAGTTGTAGAATTGTGTTTGGCAAAACTATTACTAATAACTTATAGATTATAACATAGAGCATATAGTTTATAGTAGAAATTGTGAGCGTTTGATAAAAATTGTAATTTGTAACTGTAATTAAAAATAATAATTATAAGTTATAATAAAAATTGTGAGTGTTTAAAAAAATTTATACTTCATAACTAATATTAATAGTAAAAAATTAAAAATTACTAACAATTACATTACCAAACAACCTGCTGAACTTAACATTTGAAAATTTGTATTCTGTCACTATAAAAATCAAATTGGATTTATAAAAATCAAATTGGATTGAGAGGGAAAGAAGCATAGATTATCCTTTTTAAAGTTAAATGTAATTTATTCTCTATTTATTATTTATTTTTTGAGATAATTATAATTTATTTAGATAACAATATTAAAACAATTTATTTTTTGTAGATAGTAATTTTAGAATGGGTAGGAATTTAAATAGGATATTTTTAAAATTAATATTTTTATTTAAGTTTTTAATTTTGAAAAATAATACTTGTGCGGAATTAAAAGTCAAAGGGGATATATGTGGAATAAATTCATTGCTTGGTATCATGATCCCACAAAAATCGTGTCCAATGAAATGTTGACAGCTTTCAATTTTTTTTAAAATTTTTACACTAGCATTGTTTTTAAATTTTAACTTTTTAAATTTTTTCCAAACAAGCTATATGGATTTTTTTAAATTAAAAAGCTAAAAAGTTTAGTTTGCCAATAGACCCTTAAGCCTATGTTTAGACTAATTTTTTAAATATTTTTAATTTTTTAACTTTTTTTTATAAAAAATTAAATGTAAAAGATGTAAAAAAAACTAATTTATGTTAAATAAGTGACTTCTAAAAAAAAATTTTAAAATTTTTTTTAAAAAAAAAATTAGACCAAACGTAGGCTAAATTGTAGCCTATAGGCCTCGTTTGAGATAATTGCTTATTCACTTATTTTATTATTTTATTTTTATTATTTAGTTAAACTATTGTATTTTTTGACTCTTCTCATTGAATTAAAAAAATTTAAAAAAAATTTAATCAAAATAAAATCAAAATAAATCAAAATAAACAAATAGCTCTAATTTTATATTACATATTTTTATCTTTAATGAATATACAACATTTTTATTTTTTAGTTAAAATATAAAAAAAATAAAAAATAAGAAGTCAAAATTTAGCCCTAGGCGACTTTGTCAATGTCGGCAGCAGCCCATTGACTGTACGTGGCTTGGTTGCAAATATGTGAGAATCTAGCTCAAAAATTAGATTTTTTAATTAAAAAAATTATATTAAATTTAAATTAAATTATTTATAAATTAGCTTTTAAACTAATTTCTTTTAAGTTACTGATTTGATTAAAGAAAATATGATTTATTTTTTAATTTTTTGTTCAAGTTGGCCAATTTAAAAGTTGATAAAAAACATATCAAACTTGATGGTTAGCCCGCGTGGGTTTCAACATCCTTATGTAATTGGAGTTTTTTTTTGGTTATTTCATATAGAATTGAATATAATATAAGTAATAAATAATATTAGGAATTTTATATATCTTTTTATAAAAAAAAATAATAATTCAGAATCTAGTACGAATAATATTAATAAGGCTTAATTTATTAATACTATGAATGAATAATTAAAAATTTCTTATTTATCAAATTATTTATCTAAATTTTATAATACAAATGTATAAATCATAATACTTAAAAAGTCAAAATTTTTTTTATCCCAATCACGTTTCTTAGCCCAATTACTCCTACCCTAATCTCTCACAATAAATAAGGCCTTAAAGAGTTAGACAGTTTTGGTCTTTTATTTAATTGATTTTAATAATTACATATAATTGATATTGGTAGGTAAATAAATTATCAAGTACAAATATTATTATTTTATAAAATAAAATTAGAGTTTAAATAAAATATTTTAAAAATTAGTATTTTAATTTATCATTTTGACTTTTTAATTTTTTTAAGTTTTTTCAAACAAGCTATATTACTTCTTTATTTTTTTATTTTTAACCAAAAAATTTTAAAAAATTTGGGTTATCAATTAAGCCCTAAAGATGGTGTTTAAAAATACTACTGCTAGTAACTTATAGATTGTAATTTGTAGTAAAAATTGTGAGTATTTACTAAAAATTATAATTTATAACTGAAATAAAAGAAAAAATAGTTAAAAATTGTAATAAAAATTAT
>JAOTRH010152906.1:0-13203 GCA_034768845.1 Heliamphora exappendiculata | reverse complement strand
GTCAATGTTCAACTCATGCATGAAATCCACTAAATCTTTACTCATAAATCAAAGTATCAACCCAAATCAAATCAAAACGCACGAGAAAATCTAAATCCTACCTCAATTAGCTCAAAGACTTGAGATTTCACCACTTTCTTCCTCCTAGGGTTTCGGTTGCCTCCTTGGTTAGCTCCTTGATGCTCAATCTTTCATTTCCTTACTCCAAAGCTTGATTTCCATCTTTGGTTGCTTCTCTTGTAGATTAAAGCTCTTCTCCTCCATTGTTAGCTCTCAATTTAGTTCTAGACTTCTATAATTTTGAGGAAGGAAGGCTAGGGTTTATGGATCTTGGTAGATTCTCCCATGAAGCAAAGAAGAAGAGAACATAAGAAGAGAAGAAGGGAAGAAGGTGTTTGGCGTGGGAGGGGTGTGGGCCCTTGCTCTCTTTTATCTTTCTCTCTCACTCTCTCTCTCCACTCTTCTAGAATGGTCTAAAGGGCATGTTTGGCTTGCCTCTCATTGTTTCGACTTTCTTCTCTTTAATTTTAGCTCTCGTGACCTATTTTCCACTCTAATTTAATTCCATTAACTTCATAATTTAATTCCGCATTTAAAACATAATTTTCATCCCATATTCCAAGAATTTAAATTTATAAGCTATGCTTAACCACAAATTATTATCATTTATCACCATGTATCTCAATTACGCTTTCGCATATCAGTAGGTTAACTGTTAGTGAACAAAATTTTATAACATCCATGTCCAAATTTAATTTCATTTTCTCACTTGACCGAAAACATAAAAGCACTAAATAAATACATATCGGGTCCTTACAAACACTGAAGGGTAGGCAACCCATGCACACCTTTTCAAGGACTAACCCAATGGGTAGGGCACCCTACTTACGCAAGTTTTCAGTTTTTCACCGCGGAGCTAGTCAAGCCCAACTTAATCACATCCACATCAATCATCCTCGGTTCAATATTTGATTAATCATATCAGTATTCACTACCAATGGGAGTCCATCTCCCCTTTTCAATTTCACAATCACGTCATTTTCCAATCAATTCTTTAAACATCACATACCTCATTGCCATTTCCGTATCATAAGTTCAAATCAATTTTTTTTGTATCGTTTCCCTTTTTGGTACCAATTTAACAATCACAAGCCTTAGTACTATGGATTGTTCCATTATCTTCCAAGTCTTCTTATTAGATTTCAAGCATAGCTCATAAATCACAAGCTAACGAATCAAGTGAATCCAATTACACTTTCATAGTTCATGTGAGACCCTGTACCGTTCGATTTCTGAGATATATGCATGTTAGGTGTTTTAATGCATTCTTAGCATTTTTTTTCGCTTTGATGTGTCTATATGAGTTTGATGCATGTTTTGGTTATTTCAAGCATGTGGGGTTGGTCCCTGGGGCCGTGGAGAGTTATGATGCAAATTTTGACAATTAAAAAAAAAGATATTTTGGAGGCCTATATATATCGGGAGTTAGAAATTTTCAAAAGATATTTTCAAAACTTAACTCCTAAGTTTTCTCCATTTTCTCTCTGCCTTCTCTCTAACTTCTCGAGGGCCCGGGGCTTGGTTTTTTACGGACCAACAGTCGATCCTTGCTATTGGCTTCGTGGTCTACGCATCCATCCGGACGGAATTTGATTTCAACAAAGCTCAAATTTGCACATAGATTGAGATGTCGGGTTTTTGACTCAACGAGGTAGGATCTCAGATTCTACTGCTGTATAAGGGTACTATATGTAATCTTATGATGTTTCACCATTTACCAACACATGAAATGTGATTTTATGTTTTAGATCTGGTTTTTGATTTAAAACTATTTTTTGGCGTTCTCGGTGGATGAAAAGGTGATTTGAGGGTTTCTTTTCGAGATGTTGGTGTGAGGCTTGGGTGTGTTGATGTTCAATGGTGTTTGATGAGTGTTTGGGGGGTTTGATTTGAGGCTTGGAGACAAAACCGTTGCTCAAAAAAATGGTTTCTGGGTTGATTCAGTCGACTGGGGCCTTGAGTCCAGTCGACTGGATCATACTTTGGTGAGTTCAGTCGACTGGACGTGTGAGGTCAGTTGACTGAAATTCCTTCTGGTTTGGTTCTTTTTTTCTAGTGAGTTTTTCAGTCGACAGGGGGCTTGGGCCAGTCAACTAAACCCCTGTGTGAGTGTTTGGTGTTGGTTTTGATGGTTCGGGTGATTTGTTTGGGCAAAGGATGGTTTGCAAATGAGGTTTTTATGAAAACTTTTGGGAGAAACATATTTATCGGAGGTTTGGAGCTAACCCCTGGGGTTGAGGCTCACTTTCTAAAATGTTTTGAAAAAATATGTTTTTACATGTTTTGGTTTGATCTCCATGGTTTCATGGTTTGGATCTCTTGCTTATACATGCGTTGTGTAACTTCTTTTGGAGAAAACATTTTGAAATATTTTTTGATCTCCATATCGATGGATGGATCTATATACATG
Organism: Heliamphora exappendiculata; assembly: GCA_034768845.1. Classification (NCBI taxonomy): domain Eukaryota; kingdom Viridiplantae; phylum Streptophyta; class Magnoliopsida; order Ericales; family Sarraceniaceae; genus Heliamphora; species Heliamphora exappendiculata. Next base: position 10,733 of record JAOTRH010152906.1, on the reverse strand, counting down.
TATAATGTATATTTGCGAAAAGGTTTTGTAGTTGATGGTACAGTTCAATTTTTAGAAGATTATCTAGATGTACCGGGATGATGGGTAATTAGCATGAGTTTTCCTCGGTGTAAGTCCAAAAACGTGCGCAGCGTAGGTTCTCTGTACCTTCAGGTTAGTCCCCGTAAATAGAGTTGAGTGCTCTGTACCCTCGGGTTGTTGCCTGTAAATTGAGTGGTTACGTTATGGAGCTCCGTATAGAACCTGTGTGTATCTAACCAGTCCCATGATGTATGGGGATTAGATACTGGACATGGGTCTATCATTGTTACCTCTGTCATGTGATGGAGTTGGTATATAGGATCATATTCTCATTCTTTTCCACAATGGTACATTTCGTAAGGGAACGATGATTTTGATTACTATTTTTCCTTAACTATGGTTGGTTATTTTCAATATTTGCATCACATGATTTGAAGGATGAAAATAGGGTTTTAAGTTACCGAAACCGTTTTGGGAGACTTGTGTAGTCTTGTGGGGAAAACTTGAGGGTTTTAGATGGAAATCATGTTTTGGTTTTGTGGTTGAGTTCGCTCCCACTATATGATTGCATATTCCTGCTTTACAGCTTATTATTTGTTTCTATTGGACTTTGGCTCACGGGTGGAAATTTTCTGTAAAACTATTTTCAAGTGAGGCTGTGGATGAGGAGTAGCTTTGGTGGTGCCCGCGGTGGCGGAAGGCTTTTATAGTTTTCTTTTTTGCAATGCATGTTCTTGAAGGCAGGTTTTGTACGCCGTAAGGTGATAAATTGTATGCATGTGGAACTGTATGTATTTTATAAATGAGAGTTGTTGGGTATTCTATTGGTTTCAACAGGTAGATTTCAATGTATGAAACCTATATTTTCATATAAATGGATGTTTGGTGGAATTTCACGTGATCCCGAATTTTAGGGCGTGACAGTTCATCTGTTACAAACTTATTCACCAATTCTTAACCTCAAACTATTAAAAGGCTCACAGTTTTCCAAGTATTTCCAATTAGATTTCATAAACATTATTCCTATTCCATATTCACCAACTGTTCCCATTCCCATGCAATTATCTAAACACATTTAAGTCATCTATCTTCATTACAAGGTCACACAAAAAAATCATTTTACAAGGCTTAAGCAATATTTATACATACCACAATCAGCATTTGTCCAACAATAATAAACCAAACCCTTTTTATATCACATCAAATTGTAATATAATTCCAATATGTAAACCATGAATACATTATGAGTTTCAATATCACCAAAGTTACTAGAATAAATCATATGTTTACATTGGAGTTACTTAACCAACAAATTACAATGCTCAATGTGATCACTAAGGTCCCAAATTAATATCTATGTAACCATCCTTCATCAATTCAATTCTAAAGAGCCAAATCTATTTAACATAACATGTCACGCCCCAAACACTAGGGTCATGCGAAAGCCCACCAAAATACCCATTTAAGAAAAATAGGTTTTCACCGTTGGAAATCAAAATACAACATTTGGATAAAAGGTTTTCTCCCATCAATTCATGTATTCGATCTCAATATCCCACAGCTAACTTATGTGTAGTGGGTGAAACTCTAATTTAATCTCGACATCCTATATCAAGGCTTCAATAAACTCTATATGATCTCTAAGTTCTTCCAAGAACACCACTCTCATGGTTTTGAATTATTCATTCTAGACACTTAGATAAGTTATTCAATACTCGATTGTAGAGCTAGAGTTTTAAAAATAATCAACACAATTCAAAGCAAGGCACTAAAATTAGTCAAAATCATACATGTCGAAGCCTCTAGAGATTCAAATTTTGCCAAACTCCCCAAAGCCCTAGGTCTCGAACATCCTCAAATTTAGCTCTTCGGGGCTTCTAATTTTTTGTCTTGCTTCACTCAATGTCCTAAAATAAGCTTGCCTTCAAGCTTTGATGCACCAACAATGGCAGGAAGAAAAGAAAACCAGGGAAGAAGATGAAGGGAGAAGTGCGGTTGGGGTTGGGGTTAGGACGTGTTTGACTCTCCAATTTTGCTATTAATCTAACTAATTCATGGGTCAATGAAAGAAATGACATAAATTAAAAAAAAAAGAGCAGTGCGCAGTGGCGCCGAAACAGGGGATGGAGAAGAGCCGCGGTGAGGAGGAGTTTTTGGGGTTGGTTTATTACCTCGATTCTCACGTGAGTCCACAATTTTCTAAAACTAAATGAAGTTTGGACCATGGGGACTCTGTAATGGAGAAAACTAATAACGGAAGAGAAGAAGAAGACAGCGAAGTCGGCAAGGGCTTGGGTTGTGGTCGTCGGACGGGATGGGCGAGGGAGGTGGCACCAGTACTCTCAGTGATGGGACAAAGGTAGTGCAGCTTGTGCCTTTATCTTCTCGCTTTGTCTCTCTCTCGATCTCTCTCAATATCTCTCTCGATCTCTCTCTCTTTTTCTGCATTTCTCCCGAAGCTTCTCAGCTTTGGCTGAGAGGCTTTTTCATTTCATTTTTTTTATCTTTTATACCATCAACTTTCTAATTCATCCTCAATTTGATTTTTATTTAATTCTAATTTATATTATTATGTTTTTAGACCCCATAAATCACCAATTGTCCTCATAAATTTTAATTGTGTAAAAAAATAATTAATCAATTAAATAAAAGCGTACCATGTCACTACACTTCTTCTCCTTCAATAGGATGGTCAGCCAAAAACTATGCAATGGCTCTCCCTTTTACTAATTTTCTTGTGACATACTACAAGTGGAATCCAGCTAGCATCAGCAACCAACAAGCCAACTTCATTGTTAATGATGGCTTCTCGAAAAGGTACTTGAGTAGGTCCATTCTCAAGATTAGAACAACTCGGTACGCTAACTTGTAATGGCGTAACTTCTTGGATGCCCAAACTAGTGCCCAGCAAGTCTTCTCCAAAGGCGTATACCGACGTTCACAATCTGTCATCGTCTTACTTAAGTAGTAGACAACTCTTTGGCTTCTGTTAGTTCAGGTAACCCAAGATGGGGTGAATTGGGTTTTAAAATAATAATAAAAATTTTAAAAATCTTTTATAAAACCCTTTAATTTCACAAGCAAATATAGAAGGTAATAAATCAATATGGAAATTAAAGAGGTTAGGGAGATAGAGAATAAGCCAAACACCAAGATTTATAGTGGTTCGGCTTCTTCCATGCCTACGTCCATTGTCACGCCCTCGATCCGAGACACGTAAACCTCACTTGATAACTCAATTTTATAGAATAACCGAGGGGACTCCCTTTTATAAAAAGAAAACCAATTTTTTTTTCGTTAAAACTTTCTTTAAAGAAAACACTTGGATTTAATTTGGTTTAAAAGAAATTCCTTTCCAAAACTTTAAAAAAAATATTCTAAGTATAATTCAAAAACAATTTCGGTGGAGTCTCCTCTATTTTTCGGACTATCCCAAATTTTTTCGTCAAACTCAAATATAATTTATACGCAGGCACAGCCTGGATCTCAATTCTCAAAGGCAATCACAACTGTTAACTAACCATTCATTCTTAATCTCATAACAGTTATACCAATTTTCAAAAGAAATTAAACCACACAAACTTACACTGTGCATGACTTTCATTCAATATACATAACAGTTACATTCATTCGAAACACTTTCATTATCACGCCCCAAAATTCGGGGTCATGTGAAAATCCACCAAACATCCGTTTTATATGAAAATATAGGTTTTCATACATTGAAATTCGCCTGTTGAAACCAATGGATTACCCAACAAAGTATATCTCTCATATATAAATGACATACAATATATCGCCTTACGGCATACAAAACCTGCCTTCAGGAACAGGCATACCAAAAAGAAAAACTATAATAGTCTTCCGCCACCGTGGGCACCACCAAAGCTACTCCTTATCCACAGCATCGCCTGAAAATGATTTTACAGAAAATCCCACCTGTGAGCCGAAGCCCAATAGAAAACAAACTATAAAGCTGTAAAGTAGGATATGCAATCATATGGTGGGAGTGAACTCAACCACAAAACCCAAAATGATTTTCCCATCAGACCACCCCGGGTCTCAAAACGGTTTTATTTCATAAAACCCCTATTTTCAATCCTTAAAATCATGTTCTGTAGATAATATAAATAAACCACCACAGTTAAGGAAAAATAGTAATCAAAACATTGTTCCCTCGCGGAATGTACCATCGCGAAAAAAGAAGAAGAATATGATCCTATGTACCGACTCCATCACAAGAGGACAGAGGTAACAACTATAGACTCCTGTCCATTACCCTAGACCCCAGCCATTCAAGACTCGCTAGGTAATGACAAGTTCTATACGGAGCACCATGATGAAAACGATAACTTTATGGGCGATAACCCGAGGGACAAAAGCACCAAAACCGATCTTCTTTACGGGAACTACCACAAAGGATAACAAAGGTACCTACACTGCACACGTTTTTGAACTTTCACTGAGGGCAACTCGTGCCAAATACATGTCATCCCGGTACATTTAGATAATCTTCTAAAAACCAAATCGTAGCTTAACTACGAAAAACCTTTCACAAATATACATTATACGTGTATATACAGATCCATCCATCAACAGGGGGATCAAACAAAACATTTCAAAATGTTTTTTTTTTCAGAAAAATAGTTATACACACATGTATAAATAAGGGATCCAATCCATGAACCATGGAGATTAAATCAAATATGTAAAAACATATTTTTATCAAAACATTTTAGAAGTTGAGCCTCAACCCCAAGGGTTAGCTCCAAACCTCCAGTAAACACGTTTTTCCCAAAAGTTTTCGTAAAAACTCATTTTTCATCAATCAAACCACTCGAGGAAAGCCAACACTCAACCACCGAACCACCCAAACATCACCAACAGCCCACACAGGACCCCAGCCGACTGGCCCAAGCCCCTAGTCGACTGAAAAATGCTATGGATAAAGAGAACCAAGACAAACAATTTCAGTCGACTGACCTCCAAGGTCCAGTCGACTGAACTCATAGCATAATGATCCAGTCGAGTTCAGTCGACTGAACTCACCCAGAAAGTGTTTTTGAGCTATGGTTTTTGCATGTTTTTTCTTTCAAACCTCAAATCAAACCCCCAAACACCCTCAAACATCAACACGCCCAAGCCTCATGCCAAAATCTCGAAAAGAAACCCTCAAAATGCACTCTCATCCACTGAAAATGCCAAAAAATAGTTTTCAATCAAAAACTAGATCTAAAGTATAAATCACCTTTTCATACGTTTTTAAATGGTAGAAATGCACAAGATTACATATTACACCCTTATACAGCAGTAGAATCTGAGATCCTACCTCGTTGGGTCAAAAACTAGATACCTCGATCTACGTGCAAATTTGAGCTTTGTCAAAATTAAAATCTGTCTGGATGGATGCGTAGACCACGATGCCAATAGCAAGGATCTGCTGTTGGATCGTTGAAAACCGAGCCCTGGGCCCACGAGAAGTTAGAGAGAAGGCAGAGAGAATTTGGAAGAAACTTAGTAGTTAAGTTTTGAAAATATCAACTCCAGATATTTATAGGCCTCCAAAATATCTTTCTTTTTTTGAATTTTTAAAATTTGCACAGAAAATTTCTACAACCCCGGAAGCAACCCCGCATACTTATTTTAACCAAAACATGCATCAAAACGCATATAAGCATATTAAAGCAAAAATTCCAAAAAGGCGTCAAGACACCGCATATGCATATATACAAAAAAAATGAAACGGTACAGGGTCTCACAACTCTCCCCCTTAAGGAATTTTACCCCCGAAATTCACTATAAGGTCACAAGGTAAACAACTCTGGGTATCTCGCACGAACCCTAGACTCAAGCTCCCAAGTCGCTTCTTTAACCCCGTGATGAAGCCACTGAACTTTGACATAAGCAGTCGTTCTCCCCCGCAACACCTGTCCCTTCGTATCCAGAATCTTCACGGGAGCTCCTCATACGTCACATCCTCATCAACCCGCAACTCAATCCAATCCAGGACATGTGAGGGATCAGGCTCATACCTCCAAAGCATAGACACGTGAAAGACGTTATGCACAGATGCTAATTGAGGTGGCAAAGCCAGACGATATACTATCGCCCCGATCCTTTCCAAGATCTCGAACGGTCCAATAAAGCGTGGTGATAGTTTCACGCTACGACCAAACCTTATCAACCCTCTGCGAGGCGAAACCTTCAAAAACACATGATCCCCCACAGCAAACTCTAACGGTCTCCTCCTCCGATCAGCATAACTCTTCTGGCGGCTCTGAGCTGTCACCAGTCACTGACGAATCACTGTAATCACCTCTGTCGTTTCCTGTACTAGATCGGGTCCCAAAACAGCGGCCTCTCCCACCTCTGTCTAACACACAGGCGATCTGCATAGTCTACTATACAAAGCCTCATACGGTGTCATCCTAATATAGGACTGATAGCTGTTATTGTATGCTAACTCTGCCAATGATAGATGATCCTCCCAAGAACCCCAAAAATCAAGCACACAGGCTCTCAGCATGTCCTCCAAAATCTAAATGGTCCTCTCAGACTGACCGTCGGTATGAGGATAAAAAGCTGTACTAGAAGTCAAACTCGTCCCGAAAGCCACCTGAAGACTCTGCCAAAAGCGCGATATAAAGCGTGGGTCTTGATCAGAAACAATAGTCAAAGGTACTCCGTGTAGTCGGACTATCTCCTAAACATACAACCTACCCAATTTGTCCACCGAATCTCTCACTCGAATGGGAAGAAAATGTGCTGACTTCATCAGCCTATCGACCACAACCCAAATCGCATTATGTCCCTTCGACGAGCGTGGAAGTCCATATACAAAATCCATAGCGACATTCTCTCACTTCCACTCAGATATAGGAACCGGCTACAACAATCCTATAGGTCTCTAGTGTTCCACCTTTACTTGCTAACAAGTAAAGCATCGTGAAATAAATCGAAGCACATCCCTCTTCATTCCCGTCCACCAGAACTGACGGTGTAGATCGTGATACATCTTTGTGCCTCCTGGATGCACTGTAGGACGTGAGTGATGAAACTCATGTAGCACCTCAGCACGGCATGACTCTGGCACAAACAATTGCCCTAATAACCTCAGACTCTAATCTGAACTCACCACCCATCCTGCTGTATCTGTCTTACTGGCAATGCGGTCCTGTATCATCTGAGCCTCCTGATTAGTCCTCTGAGCCTCTAACACACGTGCAACTAAAGTGGGCTGTGAAGAAACTACATATAAGGTCGCACCTCCCCCTGTCTCCCTGAGACATAGATCAAACTCCCCAACATCTGCAAGCATAATCCATTCTCGTATAGCCACAGAAGCTAATGAGCCATAAGACCTCCTACTGAGTGCATCAGCTACGACATTTGCTTTACCCGGATGGTACTGCAAATCGAAGTCGTAGTCTTCCAACAACTCCATCCATCGTCGTTGGCAAAGATTCAAGTCCTTCTATGAAAACAAGTACTTTAGGCTCTTGTCATCGTAGAAGACTTCAAAAACGCTCACCATAGAGATAGTGACGCCATGTCTTCAAGGCAAAGAACACGACTGCCAACTCCAGATCATGTGTCAGGTAGTTCCTCTCATGTTTCTTCAACTGTCAGGATCCATAAGCTACAACCTTGCCTTCCTACATCAGAACGCAACCCAAACCCTTATATGAAGCGTCACAGTACACTGTGAAACCCAAACCTCACTCAAGAATAATCAGAACTGGCGCACTAGTCAATCTCCTCTTCAGCTCCTGGAAAGCTGACTCACAAGACTCGCTCCATACAAACATAACTCCCTTCTGCGTCAAACGCATCATCGGTGCTGCAAGCCTAGAGAAGTCCTTCACAAACCGTCAATAGTACCCTGCCAGACCCAGAAAACTACGAATCTCAAAAACATTCTTCAGTCGCTGCCAATTTGTCACTGCATTAGTCTTTTTCGAGTCCACTGATACCCCGTCCTTCGACACTGCGTGTCCTAGGAATCTCACCTTTGTCATCCAGAACTCACACTTCTCGAACTTCGCATACAAGCGATGTTCTCTCATAAGCTTTAGGATAACATGAAAATGCTCCTCGTACATCTCCCTCGTGGGTGAATAGATAAGAATGTCATCCACGAACACGACCACAAAATTATCCAAATAAGGGTGGAAGATACGGTTTATCAAACCCATAAATGTAGCAGGGGCGTTCATCAAACGGAACAGCACAACTAGAAACTCGTAGTGACCATCACCTAGTGACCATCACCTAGTCTTTGCTATGTCCTCGTCCCTGATTATCAGCTGATGATACCCTGACCTCAAGTTAATCTTTGAAAAGCAACGGGACCCCCTCAACTGATCAAACAAGTCGTCAATCCTCGACATCGGATACTTATTCTTCACCATCACCTAGTTTAACTTCTTGTAGTCTATACACAACCGCAACAAACCATCCTTCTTCTTTGCAAAGAGCTCTAGAGCTCCCCACGATGATGTACTCGGGCGTACAAACCCCTTGTCAAGCAACTCTTGCAATTGTACCTTAAGTTCTGGCAACTCAGCAGGTGCAAAGCGATACGATGGCATAGAGCTAGGGGCAGCTCCCGGAACAAGATCAATGGAGAACTCCACATCTCAGCTCAGTGGCAACTCGAATAGATCGTCAGGAAAGACATCCAGATAGTTGCACACCAAAGAGGGTAACACTCCTTGAACCCCAACTGGTTCATCCAACCTGAGCGCAGAAAAGAGAGAACCCAAATCTCCTCGAACCCAAGTGACACCGGCATAGACATCAAGTCCTCATCCCGATCACCCAAAAAGTAGAAGCAGTCACCCTCCAGCGTACAGATCGACACTCTCCATCGCTCATAATCTATAAAGGCATGGTAGGTAGTCAGCCAGTCCATCCCTAGGATGACATCAAATGTGGTCATGTCTAGAATGATAAAATCAAACACTAAACAACGATCGGCGACTCATAACTCACAAGACCTGCAAACTCTACTCAACACCACATTCCCACTGACTGGGGTCTTTACACTCGATGCACTACCCAGCGGGTCTATCCATAAGCCCAATGCAGATGAAAAAGAAAAAGAGATAAAAAAATGTGATGCTCCTGTGTCGATGAGAACACTGGCCCATGATCTAAAGACTAGAAGAGTACCTCTTATCATAGCTGGAGTAGCTGCAGCATCAGGTCCAATTGGTGCCTCAAAAGTACCGAGATCAGTAAGAACATAAGCCCTGGCCTGTGGTAGTCTGGTTTGCCCACCATAACCCTGAGTCGATGGTTGCCTCACTGACTACGCTGACGCACCTCCTTTCGCAAACCTAGACGTCTAAGCCCTAGGCTGCTGCGGAGCCTATCGCCTCTGTACTGATGAAGCAGCTGGTGCTCCTATTGCACCCTGGGCATTCCCCTCTTTGGGACAGTGTCTATGAAAGTGCCAAGACTGGCCACACCCAAAACAAATAGGTGGGTCTCTCGCCTGTGGCTGGACTGGCGCAGAACTTTGAGCCTGGCCCTTCTGCTGCCACTCAACAGCACAATGTCCCGACTGTCCACAGCGATAACAGATCAATCCTCTCTGCTCTGGTCTTCCTGTCGAAGCCACTGAAGGTGTAGGTACAGACAACTGCGGCAGAGATATCTAGCAAAACGAGAACTCGGTCCAGACGACCTCTGGCACTTTTTCCTGCGCGTCTGGAACTGTGTATCCCCACTACCCTGGTAGCTCCCACTCTCTCTAACCCTGCGAAATTTAGCCAGCGAGTTCTCTACCCGGATAGAAGCTTCCACCAGCTTGATATACACCTCCACATCTAGAGCTGTAACTCTATCCTTGATAGCAGGTCAAAGTCCCCTCTCAAAATTTCAAGTGCGCAACTCCTCTATAGATACCATCTCAGGTGCGAACCGTGACAGATTCGCGAACTTAGCCTCATACTGGACCACATAAAGGTTCCCCTGAACAAGAGAGAGGAACTCCTCTAGGTAAGTATCCCTCGAAGATCTCGGGAAATACTTATCCAAGAAGACTCTCGTGAAAGCAGCCCACGTGTCATCAACAGTGGTCTTGGTGAACTTCCACCACTCTCTAACATCTTCCCGTAGTTGGAACGAGCATCCTCCTCGATATCCAGAGTATCGAAGATCGTCGTGGTCACTTCCAACCACTCAGTAGCCACCTTGGGGTCCGGCTCCCCAGAAAAGGTCAGAGGATCCAATCGTCGAAACTCCCGCATGGCCATAAAAGCCCTTGACTCAGGAACCCTGTAACGACTCGCTACGTGTTTATTTTATTCTTTTATATTTTTGGTAAGAGAAGAGAAGAAATTAAATTTGGGTGTGGGTGCTATAAAATTTTTTCTTAGTTAACGACTGAATTAATATATGTGAAAGTGAAATTGAGATACATGACGATGGATGATATTGATACGGGTGTGATAATATAAAGATTCAAGTATTAAAATGCGAGCAAAGTTGAGAATTTGAATTGAATTTTAAGAAAATTTACGGACTTCTGCTTCAGGGGCCACTGCTCGAGCGGTGAGGGTCCACTCGAGCGGACTATCGGGATATGTTTGGAGTGTTCTCGAACATTTGAGATATTTTGGGATTTATATATATATATATATATATATATATATGTGTGTGTGTGTGTGTGTGTGTGTGTGTGTGTGCACATTGACCCACGTGAG
>JAOTRH010152895.1:0-44815 GCA_034768845.1 Heliamphora exappendiculata | reverse complement strand
TTGATCCCGCTCAATACACTCCAAGTGTACTAACACATCGAGCTCGAACATCGAATTCCCAAAATCTAAATTCGATCTGTTCGACCTAGCCAAGACCAGCTACTATAACGATGTAGTACAATCGTACCAATGGAATGTCCAGGTCCATTACGATTAGGAGCCTAACTGTATAATCTGTCATAACCTTTGACTCGATCTTCCGTGCAGCACGCACCGAGTCAAATACTGGACAGAATATACGAACTATGCATTTATACATCACAAATGTAAATATGAAACCATAAATGCAAAACCATCTCAAATGTTTCTGATTAATATGTCAGGAATTCAGAATAAAATACATAAAAAGCATGACTTTTCAGTATACATTCCCAACAAAATCAACCCAACCCACCTAACCAAGGTTTGGGAAAGCATAAAATACATTTACACATGCTTTTCTACAACTTTGATGCATAAACCTTGCATCGAGGCTATTATATACTGAAATAGTAGCGTCGCGTATATAAACAACTCAAAATCAAAAGGTTCAGGGTCTCACAACTCTCCCTCTTAAGGAATTTTACCCCCGAAATTTTTAACAAGGTCACGAGGTAAAGAGGTCTGGTTATGTAGCACGCATCTCATACTCCGGCTCCCATGTTGCTTCCTCAGCCCCGTGATGATGCCATAAGACCTTGACATACGTAATTTTTCTACCCCACAATACCCGCTCCTTTGTATCAAGAATTCTCACTAGATGCTCCTCATAAGTGGCATCCTCCTCAACTCGCAACTCAACCCAATCTAACACATGTGAATGATCAGGCTCGTACCTCCGAAGCATAGAAACGTGGAAACCGTTATACACAGATGCTAACTGAGGTGGCAAAGCCAAACGATAAGAAACCTCACCAATCCTGTCGAGGATCTCAAATAGTCTAATAAAGCGCGGCAATAGCTTCCCACTACGACCAAACCTCATCAAACTTCTACGTGGCGAGACCTTCAGAAACACATAATCCCTTATTGCAAACTCCAAAGGTCGCCTCCTCTGATCTGCATAACTCTTCTGGTGGCTCTGTGCTGTCAGTAGGCGCTGGCTAATCACCGTAACCTTCTCCGTCGTCTCCCATACCATGTCGGGTCCCAAGACTATGGTCTCTCCCACATCTGTCCAACACACGAGCGATCTACACTGTCTACCATACAAAGCCTCATACAGTGCCATCCTAATACTGGGTTGATAGCTGTTATTGTATGAAAACTCTGCTAAAGGTATATGATCCTCCCAAGAACCTCTGAAGTCAAGGACACAAGCCCTCAACATATCCTCTAGAATCTGTATAGTCCTCTCTAACTGGCCATCCATCTGGGGGTGAAAAGCAGTACTGAACATCAAGTTCTTCCCCAAGGCCTTCAGCTGACTCTGCCAAAAATGTAATGTGAAGCGCGGGTTCTGATATGAAACAACAGATACTGGCACTCTGTGCAATTTGACTACCTCCTTGACGTACAAGCTACTGAGTCATTCCACTGAATTCCTCACTCGGATGGGGGGAAAGTGTGCAGACTTCGTCAACCTATCAACCACAACCCATACGGCGTTGTGTCCCCTAGGAGATCGAGGAAGTCTTGACACAAAGTCCATCGTGACATGCTCTCACTTCCACTCTGATATAGGCAGTGACTGTAGCAATCATGTAGGCCTCTGGTGTTTCGCATTTACCTGCTGACAGGTAAAGCATCGAGAAACAAACTAGATCACGTCTCTCTTCATCCTTGTCCAATAAAACTAACGACGTAAGTCATGGTACATCTTCGTGCCTCCAGGATGCACGGTAAGACGAGCATGATGCCACTCATGTAATAGATCAGCTTGGCATGACTCTGGCACAAACAACCTGTCTGCCAACCTCAGACTCTTATCAGAACCCACAATCCATCATGTTGTATCTTCGCCACAACCAACGCGCTCTCGTATCATCTGAGCCTCCAGATCCGTCTGCTGGACCTCTAATACACGAGCCATCAATGCTGGTCGAGTAACTAAAGAAAATAAGGTGGCACCAGTCGCTATCTCCCTGAGGCACAAATCAAATTCCCCAACATCTGTAAGCATGTCCCACTCACGTATAGCCACAAAAGCTAACGACCAGTGAGATCTCCTACTGAGCGCATCTGCCACCACATTGGCCTTCCCTGGATGATACTGCAAATCAAAATCATAATCCTCCAATAGCTCCATCCACCACCGTTGGCGCAAGTTCAGGTCTTTCTGCGAAAATAAGTATTTTAAGCTATTGTGATCGGAGAAAATCTCGAAATGCTCAACATAAAGATAGTGACGCCAGGTCTTCAAGGAAAAGACCACGGCTGCCAACTCCAAGTCGTGTGTAGGATAGTTCTGCTCGTGCGTCTTCAACTGTCGGGAACCATGAGCTACAACCTTACCTCCCGGCATCAAAACACATCTAAGACCGTCATGTGAAGCATCACAGTATACAGTATACCCCAAGCCTCGCTCTAGGATAATCAACACTGGCAGACTAGTCAACCTCGTCTTCAGCTTCTGAAAGGCTGACTCACAGGACTCACTTCAAGAAAATACAACTCCCTTTCATGTCAGACGCGTCATCGGTGCAACAAGTCTAGCAAAGTCCTTCACGAATCGTCGATAGTAGCTGGCTAGACCCAAAAAACTACGTATCTCAAAGACACTCTTCGGTCGCTCCCAACCGGTCACAGCATCTGTCTTTGGCGAATCCACTAATACCCTTTCTGTCGGCACTACGTTTCCCAAAAATCTCACCTCAAACATCCAAAACTCGCACTTCTCAAACTTTGCATACAGGTGATGCTCTCTCAAAGTCTGTAGTACGATCCGCAGGTGATCCTCGTGTGTCTCCCTGGTGGGTAAATATATCATAATATCATCCACAAACACTACCACAAAGCTGTCCAGGTAAGGATGGAAGATTCAATTCATCAGAGCCATGAACGTAGCTGGTGCGTTCGTCAAACCGAACGGCATAACCAAAAACTCGTACTGACCATAGAGAGTCCAGAAGGCGGTCTTCGCTATGTCCTCGTCCCTAATCCTCAACTAATGATATCCCGATCTCAAGTCAATCTTTGAGAAGCAGCTTGAACCCCTCAACTGATTAAACAAGTCGTCTATCCTCGGCATTGGATACCTATTCTTCACTGTCACCTGGTTCAGTTTTTTATAATCGATACACAGACGCAAAGTTCCGTCCTTTTTTGCAAAAAGAGCAGGAGCTCCCCACGGTGAAGTACTCAGACGTATAAACCCCCTGTCTAACAACTCCTGTAACTGCACCTTGAGTTCACGTAACTCAGCGGGTGCAAAGCGATAGGACGATATAGATATGGGAGTAGCTCTGGGAACTAGATCAATAGAGAACTCTACCTCCCGACTCGGTGGCAACTCAAACAGATCAGTAAGAAAGACATCCGGATAGTCGCACACCACCGGAGGTAACTCTCCTCGAACCCCAACGACCTCATCCAACATAAGGGCAGCAAAAAGGGAACCCAGGTTGCCCTGGTTCCGCACAACACCTGACATAGACCTCAAACCCTCATCCCAGTCTCCCACAAAACAAAAGCAATCTCCCGCTGGGGTATAGATCGTTACCCTTTGTCGATCGCAATCGATGAAGGCACGATAGGTGGTTAGTTAGTCCATCCCTAGGATGACATCAAGCGCAGTCATGTATAAGATAACAAGGTCAAACTCTATACAACGACCGGCGACCTCCAACACGCAGGATCTACAAACAAGACTCAACTTCACACTCCCACTCACTGGGGTCTCCACGTACATAGCACCACCCAACCAATCCATTTCTAACCCCGAAGAAAATGCAAAAGCAGATGATATGAATGAATGTGATGCTCCGGTGTCGATAAGAACACTGGCCTATGATCTGTAGACTAGAAAGGTACCTCTGATCATGGAGGTGGTAGCAGCATCAGGCACGATCGGTGCTCTAGAAGAACTAGGATCTGCAAGAACATAAGCTCTGGCAGGTCCGCTACGGCTCTAAACTATCGATTGTCTACCTGACTGCACTGATGCCCCCCCTCTGCAAATTTGGACGTATGAGCTCGCGGCTGCTGATACATCTGTCATCCCTGGCCAGATGGAATAGCTAATGCGCTTGTTGTACTCTGCATACTCCCTCCTCTGGGGTAATCCCTACGGATGTGCTAAGATTGGCCGCACTCAAAACATATCACTGGCCCCCTACCCTGTGCCTGCGACTGCAACTGTGCCTGAACAGGCGCTGCACTCCTGCACTCAGCCACACGATGTCCTAGTCACTGGCATCTGTGACAAAGAAGCCCTCTCCGATCTGACCTTCCCGTTGAAGCTACGGGAGGTGTGGATGCAGAAGACTATGGCAGATACGACCCCATTGGATGCGAACTCGGACCAGATGTCCGTCGACGCTTGTTCTCCCTACATCCCTGATCCTATGTGCGTCCCCCGCCTTGCTGATTCCTACTATCCCTCCCTCTGCGCGTCTCATTTAGAGTGTCCTCCACTTTCATAGTAATCTTCACTAACTCTGTAAAGACCTGCATCCTGAACACTGCCACTCTATCTCGGATAGCAGGCCTCAAACCCCTCTCAAACCATTTCGCACAGAACTCATCAGAAGGTATGATCTCCTGTGCAAACCTGGATAGGCTAGTAAACTCAGCCTCGTACTCAAGCACTGTAATTGTCCCCTGCGTCAGAAACAGAAACTCCTCTCTGTAGCGATCCCTCAGAGTTGCTGGAAAGTATTTTTCTAGAAATACCTTCATGAATGCATCCCAAGTGCCTGCCACTGTGGTCTCAGCGAACTTCCACCACATGTGAGCACTCCCTCTTAGCGGGAAGGCGGCACATATAACTCTCAGATCATCTTCCTCAATCTGAAGCGAGTCAAGGATCCTGGTAACCATCTCCAACCACTCAGTGGCAACCGTAGGATTGGGATCCCCAGAAAAGGTAGGAGGGTCCAGACGGAAAAATTTGCGCATCACAATCGTTACCCTCGGCTCATGTATGGTCTCTCTCCCTCTAGAGGCCTCAGCCAGTTGCCGGATGGAGCCGACCATCTCACGCAATAAATCTCCCTCAGCAACAGGTTCTTGGGGTGCATTAGCATACCCAACATCTGGGACTGGAACGTCCCTTCAGCCAGAACCACGGCCACGGCCTTGGCCTCGACCTCGACCTCGACCTCGGCCTCGTCCTCCCCGCATGGACATAACTCTATACAAAAGCAACATAACAGGGTAAGAATCCATACAACATGTTATTGCTAACGTAAAAGACAGATAAGCATGCTAACACATAGCCATGTAATATAATGTCATCACGTCTCACATACCAAGGAGAACCAACAAGAAAGACTCGTCCATCTGGATAGCCCACTTAGATTCCTTGCTAGAAATCACGTCCGCGAAATGCGTCTCTAACATGGCTCCAAAGTATGTTAATCCAAACTCCCGAAAGCAAGACTAATCAATCCTAAGATCCAACCTCCATATCCACGTATACACTGCAAGCTAAACAGGCTATCATGCTTATGTAAGAAAACTCTTGAACTCATGCAATCAAGCACACATACATCCTCACAAGGTGATGTACCCTCTTTCCCATGGCTCATAGCTATTCAAACCCAAAGCTCTGATATTAAGTTGTCACGCCCCAAACATTCCGGTCACGCGTGTTTACCGTTTTTAGTTCTGCATGTTTATGTACGTTTTACTGCATGTTCGAGTATAGATATGCATACGGGGTTGGTACTTGGGGTCGTTGGCCGTTGTAATGGGGTTTTGAAAAAAAAAATTTCTGACGAGCCTATAAATATCTTCCTTTAGATATTTATTTCAAAATATCTTCTCCTCTCTCTCTCTTTTCTCTCTCTACAAGTTTTCTCTCTGCCTTTTCTTTAGCTTTTGGGGGCTCAGGGCTCGATTTTTGATGATTCAACTTCGGATCTTGCTTTTGGCACGGTAGGCTACACGTTTATCTATACATAATTTTATTTTGGTAAAGCTTAGTTTTGCACGTGGTTCGAGGCGTCGAGTTTTTAACTCACCGAGGTAGGATTCTAGACCTGTATATTTTGTAAGGGTGGTACGTGTAATCGGGTGTATTTTTACCGATCGGATTGTTGTAGATCTAATTTTCTATAAAAGTTTGATTTTTGGGTTTAAAACCCGTTGTTCGTCATTTTTGGTTGGATGGAATCGGGTGTTGAGGGTTCCTTTCGAGGCTTTGAGGTAGTCTTGGGCTAGGGTATGCATGTGGGTATCATATCTGGTGTTTAAAGGCTTTGATTTAGGGTTTATACATGTTTTGGGGCATAAAAATATGTTCTGTTTTCCAAGAAACCAAGACTGGTGTGTGACGGATCGATCGGTCTTTTAACTGATCGATTGGTCTCGGCAATTTTAGAAAAAAGTTTATTTTTAAAATTAATGTATCTCCCTCATCCGGACTTGGAATTGGGTCATTCTTATGCTCAAATTGAAGCCCCAGAAGTCTTCTTTCCAATGACACATCTCTCGCTTTAAAATTATTTTTGTAGAAAAAGTTATGATCAAAAGAGAGAAGGTATGTCAAGATTTCCAAATCGTCTTTCACCCACTTTTGGCCGAATGTTTGGAAAAGGTTGTTTTTCATCCTTGTTGCCTCTTTTTATCAAGTTTCTTGTTTCTTGAGGCATCTTGGGCTTTCGTTGGACGTGAGTGGGTCCGTGTTGGGCGTGTGGGAGCCCGTGTTGGTTGTGTTGGGGCCTTGGGGGTTTCTTTTGATCGTGTGGTGGCCTCTCTGTCGATTGGGTTATGGGGCTCGATCGATTGCTCTCCTCTAGTGATTTTTAGTTGATTAGATTATGGGGTCCTATCAATTGAAGTCACATAGAGGGTGTTGATCATTTCATGCGGGGTGTTGGTGCACGGTTGAGTGCGTGGTGGTTGGTGCATCGTTGGATGCGAGACATGTGGGAGGTTTGTGTTGGCCTTTGGTTAGGTCGTATTCTGTAGGTTTGTTGTTTATGTTGGGCGTGTGTGGGCGTCGTGGGTTTATGTCGGGTGTAAGTGGTGCAGGGTTAGATGCAGGGGTTAGGTTTTGGTTTCCCGTATCATTGGTTGTCCCAGTGAGTGGACGGGTCATTCGAGTGAACGAATGACAAGTGTGTGGCATGTGATTTCGTGGCGGGTCATGTGGCACCGTTATGTGAAATATGGTTATCATACGTGATTATGTGCTTATAGAACTCTACTTTTATTATGAATGATCTATATTGGATAGGTGGTCATACGTGATCTTATGTGGTTCTTTTTATATAAAACTCTGGTTTTACTTCTGTGTTGCATGTGTTGCACGGGTTGCGTGCGTTACGTGTGTTGCACGAGTTGCATGCATGGGTGACATGTGTTGCGTTGTGTGGGATGCATGTGTTGAGATGCATGGGTGGCATGCGTTGCGTGGGTTGTTCGAGTTAGCTCTAGCTAACATACATATGGTGGGATATGATGCTTCGGTGAAAGTCCAAGAACATACATATGGTGGGATACGATCCTTCGGTGAAAGTCCGAGAAGATGCATTATCTAGGGTTGTGGTCCTTCAGTGAAAGCCCGAGAAGTTACATGGATTGCATGAACTGCATTGTGGGACGGATAAAACCAATTTTAAATTATTTTTATGAGTCATGTGAATCGCAATCTATAAACTTTTTTTCAACTGTTTTCAGGGCTCCTGTGAGTGAGTCAAAAGATGGTTTGTATCCTCGCTTTTTCGTTTGCATGTGAAAATTGTTTTAAAGGCTTGAAAGAGAGTCTAAAACCGCATCTCATTTTTCTAGCATGTTTAGCTTATTTTACATGATCTGTCCTGTATCTGCTGAACTTTGGCTCACGATGTGGGATTTGAAATACTTTTCAGGTACCGGTCACGCAGGTTGATTCGAGGTTGCCGGTAGAGGCGAAGAGTTATAGTCTTCTTTTTGGTTCTTTCTATATCATGTATGTTTACATATTTTTCGGCGTTGGAGCCGTGTAATGTATGCCCTTTGGGCTGATGTATTAAATGCATGTATGCTTTAATTTATGGGTAAACATCGGGTTAGGTGTGTTGTATGGTTATTTATGAGTGTTTCACATGACCTGGAGCTTGAGATGTGAAAAATAACATATCGCCTAAAGGCGTACAAAATCAGCCATCATAGGCGTTACATGTGAAAGTACATGTACAAAACGAAAAAACTATAGCAAGTCTTCCATCACCTCTGCAACTAGGTCAACTCATCATGCTCACCTGAAAAGGTTTTATAGCAAAATTTCTCGCCATGAGCCGAAGCCCAATAGAACATAGACAGGAAAATTGTAAAGTAAGCTATAAATTATACACACATTGGCTCAACCACGGGAGCCAAAAAGGTTTTCCTCTAAAAAAATCATCAATTTTTCACTATACTAACACGAGTCTCAAAAGGTTTTATCTCATAAAACCTTATATTTTTCATCCTTCAAACTATACATATCATCCTAATAAATATCATGCCACAGTTAAGGGAAAGCTGTAAATAAACAGTAAGCTCGACTCAGGCCACATGTGAGATCCTGAACCTTATTAATTGTGATATATATAAATGTTGACGTATTTTTCCTCCATGTTATATATCATCGATGCTTGGTTTATGTTTTGGGTTGTAGAACAACATGTGTAGATGTGTTTAAAGCTTTTTAGGACGTTGTTTAGGCTTGTTGGGTTGGCCTTAGAACACAAAATCGAGACTCAAAATAGTATGTTAGATCAAACAGATTTGGTCGACTGAACTAGTGAGTTCAGTTAACTGAGGTGGAAGCCAGTAGGTTAAAAACCTAGGGTTCGGTCGACTTGAGGGCTTGGCTCAGTCGACTGAACCACTTTTCTTGAGTTCGGTCGACTGAACTCAAGGGTTTGGTCGACTGAACTGAGGCGGTTTGCATTTTTCAAGGCACTTTAGTCGACTGAACAGGCTTTCTGGCGTGCTTATAAGTAGAAGAAGGGGTTGAAATGTTTGGAAAAGCTTATTTCTTTCTTGTTCTCTGCCTTCTCTCTACATATGTGACCTACCCGAGTCTAGTTTTCGACGATCAGCTTGTGGATCCCTGCTATTCACGCTGCTAGCTTCGTGCTCATCCGGTCTGATTCTCATTCTGATGAGACCTAATTTTGAGGCATTGGGTTTTGACCCAACGAGGTAGGATTCTAGACCATACTGCTATTCTAGGTTGTTATATGTAATTGTATACTTTTTCACCGGGTAAAAATGCATGAAATGTCATATCCATGTTTAAACCTTGGTTTTTCAGGTAAAAAGCATGTTTTTTTCTTTTCTTGGTTTAGTACATCATATGACATGTAATTTTTTGGTTTTCAAAGGGTGTTCTTGAAAACTGTGGTTTTTGTTGGAAAACGGAGAACTTTTATAGAAATCTCAACATTTTATGTTTTGGAGGTTTGGAGCTTGCCTTTGGGGTTGAATCCTAGGTTTTGAAACGTTTTGTGGAAAACAGGATAAAACATTTTGAAATTATTTTGTTTGATCTCCATGCTTGATGGATGGATCTTTATACATGTATAATGTATTATTTTGATGAAATATTTTCGTAGTTGAACTATAGTTCTATTTTTAGAAGATTATCTAGATGTACCGGGATGACGTGTATTTGGTATGAGTTGCCCTCGGTGAAAGTCCAAAAGCGTGCGCAGTGTAGGTACTTTTGTTATCCTTCGAGGTAGTTCCCATAAAGAAGGTCAGTTTAGGTGCTCTTTTCCCTCGGGTTGTCGCCCGTAAAGTTAGCATTTCGTCGTGGTGCTTCGTATAGAACTTGTCATTACCTAACAGGCCTTCAGTGGTTTAGGATTAGGTAATGGACAGGAGTCTATAGTTATGACTTCTATCCCTTAGTGGTTGAATTGGTATATAGGATCTTATTCTTCTTATTCTGGGATGGTACATTCCGGGAGGGAACAATGTTTTGATTACTATTTTTCCTTAACTATGATGGTTTACATGCATTATTTGCAAATTCATGGGTTTAAGGATAGAAACAGGATTTTATGATAATAAAACCATTTGGGGAGGCTTGTGTTGGCCTGATGGGAAAACTTGTGGGTTTTTGGATGGAAAACCATTTTGGGTTTGTGGTTGAGTTCGCTCCCACCATGTGATTGCATATTACTTGTTTTACAGCTTTATAGTCTGTTTCTATTGGGGTTCGGCTCACGGGTGGGACTTTTCTGTAAAACTATTTTCAGGTGATGATGTGGATGAGGAGTAGCTCTGGTGATACTTATGGTAGCGAAAGACTTTTATAGTTTTTCTTTTTGGTATGCCTGTTCCTAGAGGCAGTTTTGTACGCCACAAGGCGATATACTTATGCGTGTTTTACAGGATGTATACTATTTATGAGAGATGCATTTTGGGTTTTTTTTATTTCATCAGGTGGATTTTAATATATGAAAACCTATTTTTGTGAAACTGGTGTTTGGTGGATTTTCACCTGACCCTGGGTTTTTGGGCGTGACAAATTGGTATCAGAGCTCTAGGTTCGAATACCTAAGAGCTATGGGAAAAGGGGTTTATCACCTGGTGAGGTTGATTGTGTATGCTTGCTTGCATGTGTTTAAACGTTGGTTTATAACATGTTTATATCTTTCTGAGCATGATAATTGTGTATATGTGGGTCTGGAGGTGGAATCTCAGGATTGATAAGTCTTTCCTTCGGGCGTTTGGGTAAACATATTTGGAAGCTAAGTTAGAAGCGCGTTTGGCCGACTTATTTTCTAGCAGAAAATCTGAATAGGTTATCCAAATGGACGAGTCTGTCTTGTTAGTTCTCCTCGGTATGTGAGATATGTTAAGATGATCTTATGTGACTATGTGATAGCATGATTATGTGTTCCTGTTACGTAATAACATGTTGTAGGAAAGCTTATCTTATTTATATTACTTTTTATAGAATTATGTCTACACGGGGAGTGTGGGGATGGGGCCGTGGTCGAGACCGTGGCCGAGGTCGTGTTTATGATCAGGCTCCACATGTTCAGGTTCCAGAGGAGGGAGACGTTCATGCCCCACAGGAACAAATGGCCGGTACTGACGTTGTCTAAGATATGCTTACCACGATGCGAGTCATGGCAGAAGCGACCAGGGCTAGTGTTCGGGTTCCTGAGCTAAGGGCTTTTGTAGATATGCGGGAGTTTCGGTGGGTGGATCCTCCAATCTTTGCTGGGGAGCCAGACCCAAAGGTCGCTACCGAGTGGTTGAAAGTGACCACATCGATCTTTGATACTCTGGACATCGAGGAGGATGCTTTGCATATGAAGTTGGCAGTGTTCCAACTGCAGAAAGATGCTAGAGAGTGGTGGAAGTTTGCCAAGACCACTTTGGATGAGACATAGGTTGCTTCTACGAGAGTCTTCTTGGAGACGTATTTCCTGAGATCTTCGAGAGATACTTACCGAGAGGAGTTCCTCTCCCTTGTTTAGGGAAATCTGTCTGTGGTCCAGCATGAGGCCAAGTTTGCGAATCTGTTGCGATTTGTACCAGAGATGGTATCAATTGAGGAGTTGCGTACTCGGAGGTTTGAGAGGGGACTTCGACCTGCTATCAAGGATAGGGTTGCAGCTTTGGATGTGGAAGTGTACATCAAGTTGGTGGAAGCTGCTATCTGGGTAGAGAACTCGTTAGCAAACAGCCACAAGATTAGAGAGAGAGGGAGTCAGCAGGGCAGTGGAGATGCACAGTTCCAGAGGCACGGGAAAAAGTGCCAGAGATCGTCTTGACCTAGTTCTCATTTTTCCAGATCATCTCAGCCGCAGTCGTCTGCACGTACACCTTCAGTAGCTTCGACTGGAAGACCAGAGCAGAGAGGGTTAATCTGTTATAGATGCGGACAGCCAGGGCATCAGTTAGTTGAGTGCCCGTAGAAGGGCTAAACTCAGAGTTCAGCGCCCGTCCAGTCACAGGCGAGAGACCCACCTATCTGTTTTGGGAGTGGTCAGTTCGGGCATATTCGTAGATCCTGTCCCAGAGAGGGAAATGTTCAGGGCACGACAGGAGCGCCAGTTTCTTCATTTGTACAGAGGCGACAAGCTCCACAACAGCCTAGGGCTCAGACTTCTAGATTTACGGAAGAAGGTGCTTTAGCTCAGTCAGTGAGGCAGCCATCGACTCAGAGTTATGGTGGACGGACCAGACTACCGCGGGCCAAGGCTTATGTGCTTGCTAATTGCAGTGCTTCCAAAGCACCAGTGGTGTCTGATGCTGCTGTTACTCCGACCATGATCAGAGGTACTCTTCTAGTCTTTAGATCATGGGTCAGTGTTCTTATAGACACGAGAGCATCACATTCATTTACATCCTTTGCATTTGTGTCTACATTGGGGTTGGAAATAGACTGGTTGGGTAGTACCTTATGTGTGGAGACCCCAATTAGTGGGAGTGTGACGTTGAGCCTTATTTGTAGATCTTGTGTACTCGAGGTCGCCGGTCATTGTTTAGAGTTTGATTTTATCATTCTAGACATGACCGTGTTTGATGTCATCCTAAGGATAGGCTGGCTGACTACCTACCATGCCTATATAGATTGTGAGCGATAGAGAGTGTCGATCTGTACCCCGGAGGGTGATTGCTTCTACTTTGTGGGTGACCGGGATGAGAGCTTGGTGTCTATACTAGGTGCCGCGCGAGTTCAAGGGAACTTGGGTTCTCTCTTTTCTGCTCTCAGATTGGATATGCCAGATGAGGTTCGAGGGGAGTTACCCCTATAGTGTGTGACTATCCGGACATCTTTCCTGGCAATCTATTTGAGTTGCCACCGAGCCGTGATGTGGAGTTCTCCATTGATCTTATTCCAGGAGCGGCTCCTATCACTATGCCATCATATCGCTTTGAACCTGTTGAGTTGCGAGAACTCAAGGTGAAGTTGCAGGAGTTGCTGGACAAAGGGTTTGTACAGCCGAGTACGTCACCATGGGGAGCACCAACTTTGTTCGTGAAGAAGAAGAATGGGTCGTTGAGAGTATGTATAGACTATAGGAAGCGAAACTAGGTGACGGTGATGAATAGATATCCTATGCCTAGGATTGATGATTTATTTGATCTGTTGAGGGGATCTCGCTGCTTTTCGAAGATTGACTTGAGGTCAAGATATCACCAGCTGAGGATTAGGGGCGAGGACATAGCGAAGACTGCCTTTCGGACTCGCTATGGTCACTACGAGTTTCTGGTTATGCCGTTCAGTTTGACGAATGCTCCAGCTACATTTTATGGGTCTGATGAATCGTATTTTCCACTCCTACCTGGATAGTTTTGTGGTCGTGTTCGTGGACGATATTATGGTTTATTCGCCCACGAGGGAGATGCATGAGGAGCATCTACACGTCATTTTGCAGCTTCTGAGAGAAAGTCGCTTGTATGCGAAGTTCGAGAAGTGCAAGTTCTGGATGTCAGAGGTGAGATTCTTTGGACACGTGGTGTCTAAGGATGGGGTATCAGTGGACTCGACGAAGACTGATGCAGTGACGGATTGGCAGCGAACGAAGAATGTTTTTGAGATACGTTGTTTTCTCGGTCTGGCAGGTTATTATCGACGGTTTGTGAACGACTTCTCTAGGCTGGCAGCACCGATGATGCGCCTTACATGCAAAGGAGTCAATTTTGAATGGGGCAAGTTATGTGAGTCAGCTTTCCAGGAGCTGAAGGGGAGATTGACCTGTGCGCCGGTGTTGATTATTCCTGAGCGAGGTCTGGGCTATACTGTATACTGCGACGCAACACTTGACGATTTGGGCTGTGTATTGATGCAAGGAAGCAAGGTTGTAGCCTACGGCTCGTGACAGCTGAAGATACACGAGAGGAATTACCCGACTCATGATCTGGAGTTAGCAGTCGTAGTCTTCGCTTGGAAGACGTGGCGGCATTATCTATATGGTGAGCATTTTGAGGTTTTCTCTGATCACAAGAGCTTAAAATACTTGTTTTCACAGAAAGACATGAACCTTCACCAGCGATGGTGGATGGAGCTGTTGGGAGACTACGACTTTGATTTGCAGTACCACCCGGGGAAAGAAAATGTCGTAGCTGATGCGCTTCACAGGAAATCTCATGGCTCGTTAGCTTCTATGGCTCTGCGAGAATGGGGTATGCTTGGGGTTGCTGGGAGTTTGATCTGTGTCTCAGAGAGACAGGAGAAGGTGCGAGTTTATATTCTGTAGCTTCACAGTCTGCATTGGTTGCACGTGTGTTGGAGGCCCAGAGGACTGATCAGGAGGCTCAAATGATATAGGATAGCATTGCTAGTGGGAAGGACACAACAGGATGGGTGCTGAGTTCATATTTGAGTTTGAGGTTGACCGGGCGTTTGTTTGTGCCAGAGTTGTGCCGTACAGAGGTGCTACATGAGTTTCATCACTCACGTCTTGTAGTGCATCCGGGAGGCACGAAGATGTATCACAATCTACGCCAACAGTTCTGGTGGATGAGAATGAAGAGGGATGTGATCTGATTCATTTCTCGATGCTTTACTTATCAGCAAGTAAAGGTGGAGCACCAGAGGCCCGCAGGATTGTTGCAGCCGTTGCCTGTATCTGAGTGGAAGTGGGAGAATGTCACTATAGATTTTATATCAGGACTTCTACGCTCGCCAAAGGGGTACGATGCTATTTGGGTTATAGTGGACAGGTTGACGAAGTCTGTGCACTTCCTCCCTATTCGAGTGAGAGACTTAGTGGACCGATTGAGTAGATTATACGTCCGAGAGATAGTTCGACTACACGGAGTACCTGTGACTATCCTTTCTAATCAAGACCCGTGCTTTACTTTGCATTTTTGCCAGAGTCTTTAGATGGCTTTGGGGACGGGCTTGACTTTTAGTACAGCTTTTCATCCTCAGACCGACGGTCAATCTGAGAGGACCATCCAGATTTTAGAGGACATGCTGAGAGCCTGGGTGCTTGATTTTTGAGGTTCTTGGGAGGATCATCTATCATTGGCTGAGTTTGCATACAACAACAGCTATTAGTTAAGTATTGGGATGGCACCGTATGAGGCTCTGTATGGTACGCCATGTAGATCACCGGTGTGTTAGACAGAGGTGGGAGAGACAGCTATTTTGGGACCCGACTTAGCACGGGAGACGATGAAGCAGATTATCGTGATTCGTCAGCATCTGGTGACAGCTCAGAGCTGCCAGAAGAGTTATACGGATCAGAGGAGGAGACCAGTAGAGTTTATAGTGGGAGATCACGTGTTTCTGAAGGTCTCGCCACGTAGAGGGTTGATGAGATTTGGTCATCGCGGGAAGCTATCACCTCATTTTATTGGACCGTTCGAGATCCTGGAAAGGATTGGGGTGGTAGCATACCATTTGGCTTTGCCACCTTAGTTAGCATCTGTACACAACGTCTTTCACGTTTCTATGCTTCGGAGGTATGAACCAGATCCGTCTCATGTGTTAGATTGGACTGAGTTGCGAGTTGATGAGGATGTCACGTATAAGGAACGCCCAGTGAGGATTCTGGACACAAAGGAGCAAGTGTTGTGGGGGAGAATGATTGCGTATGTCAAGGTTCAGTGGCTTCATCACGAGATTGAGGAAGCGACTTGGGAGCTTGAGTCTGGGATGCGTGTTAGATATCTAGATCTGTTTACCTCGTGACCTTGTAGAGAATTTCGGGGGCAAAATTCCTTAAGGGGGGGAGAGTTGTGAGACCCCGAACCTTGTTAATTTTGATATATATAATTATTGATGTGCTTTTCCTTCATGTTATATATCATCGATGCTTGGTTTATGTTTTGGGTTATAGAACAGCATGTGTATATGTGTTTTAAGCTTTTTTAGACCTTGTTTAGGCTTGTTGGGTTAGCCTTAGAACACAAAATTGAGACTCAAAATAGTATGTTGGACCAAGCAGGTTCGGTCGACTGAACTGGTGAGTTTAGTCGACTGAAGTGGAAACCAGTAGGTTAAGAACCTTGGGTTCGATCGACTGGAAGGCTTGGCTTAGTCGACTGAACCACTTTTCTTGAGTTCGGTCGACTGAACTCAAGGATTCGGTCGATTGAACTAAGGTGGTTTGCATTTTTCGAGGCACTTCAGTCTACTGAAGTGGCCTCTTCAGTCGACTGAACAGGCTTTTTGGAGTATTTATAAGTACAAGAAGGGACTAAAATGTTTGGAAAAGCTTATTTCTTTCTCGTTCTCTGCCCTCCCTCTACATATGTGACCTACCCGAGTCTAGTTTTCAACGATCAGGTTGTGGATCCCTGCTATTCACGCTGCTAGCTTTGCGCTCATCCGATCTGATTCTCGTTTTGACGAGACCCAATTTTTGAGGCATCGGGTTTTTACCCAACGAGGAAGGATTCTAGACCCTACTGCTATTCTAGGGTGTTATATGTAATTGTATGCTTTTTTACCTGGTAGAAATGCATGAAATATCATATCTATGTTTAAACCTTGGTTTTTCGGGTAGAAAGCATGTTTTTTGCTTTTCTTGGTTTAGTACATCATATGGCATATAATTTTATAGCTTTCAAAGGGTGTTCTTAAAAACTGTGGTTATTGTTAGAAAACGGAGAATTTTGATAGAAATCTCAACATTTTATGTTTTGGAGGTTTGGAGCTCGCCTTCGGGGTTGGGTCTTAAGTTTTGAAACGTTTTGTGGAAAACGGGATAAAACATTTTGAAAATGTTTTATTTGATCTCTATGCTTAATGGATGGATCTTTATACATGTATAATGTATTATTTTGAGGAAATATTTTTGTAGTTGAGCTATGGTTCTATTTTAGAAGATTATCTAGATTTACCGGGATGACGTGTATTTGGCACGAGTTGCCCTCGGTGAAAGTCTGGAAACGTGCGCAGTGTAGGTACCTTTGTTATCCTTCGGGATAGTTCTCGTAAAGAAGGTCGATTTGGGTGCTCTTTTCCCTCGGTTTTTCGCCCATAAAGTTAGCATTTCGTTGTGGTGCTTCGTATAGAACTTGTCATTACTTAATAAGTTTCAGTGGTTCCGGATTAGGTAATGGAGATGAGTCTATAGTTGTGACTTCTTTCCCTTAGTGGTGGAATCAGTACAAAGGACTTATTCTTCTTATTCTGCGATGGTACATTCCGCGAGGGAATAATGTTTTGATTATTGTTTTTTCTTAACTATGATGGTTTACTTACATTATTTGCAAATTCATGGGTTCAAGGATAGAACAGGGTTTTATGATAATAAAACCATTTGGGGAGGCTTGTGTTGGCCTGATGGGAAAACTTGTGGGTTTTTGGATGGAAAATCATTTTGGGTTTGTGGTTGAGTTTGCTCCCACCATGTGATTACATTTACATGCTTTACAGATTTATAGTCTGTTTCTATTGGGGTTTGGCTCACGGGTGGGATTTTTTTGTAAAACTATGTTCAGGTGATGATGTGGATGAGGAGTAGCTCTAGTGATGCTTATGGTAGCGGAAGACTTTTATAATTTTCCTTTTTGGAATGCCTGTTCCTGGAGGTAGTTTTGTACGCCATAAGGCGATATACTTATGCATGCTTTACAGGATGTTTACTGTTTATGAGATATGCATTTTGGGTTTTCCTTTGATTTGAACAAGTGGATTTGAATGTATGCAAACCTATTTTTGTAAAACTGGTATTTGGTGGATTTTCACGTGACCCTGGGTTTTGGGGCATGGCACCACACAACCGAGGAGAAAGATAAAATGTGGTCCTATGTACCGACTTTGCCACACCGACAAAGGTAACAACTATAAACTCTCGTCCATTACCCTCGACCCGCAGGTTTAGTAATGACAAGCTCTATACAGAGTCACAACAAAAACGCCATTAACGGAAACTAGCCCGAAGGTACAGAGCACCTACTAATTTATGGGATCTGAGCCCGATGGTACAAAGCACCCATTCACACTTAATTTGCGGGGACTAACCTGAAGGTATAGATCACCTACGCTGCGCACATTTTTGAACTTACACCGAGGAGCAATGGAAGCCCAACTCAACCAAATTCACTGTCACGGTACATCTATGAAAAATATTTAAAACCCAACCATAGCTTAACTACGAAAACCCATAAAACAGAGTATGCACCACATGCATAAAAAGAGATCCAATCCATTGACATGGAGATCTAAAACTATTTTTAACAAAACGTTTAAAAAGTGGACTTCAACCCCACGGGTTAGCTCCAAACCTCCAAAAAGACGTTTTTAACCCGATTTCACAAATCACCATTTTCAAACCTCTTTTTAAAAACCACGGATGTCAACACACCTGGATCATGTATACAACCAAGAAAAAGCGTAAAAATTCACTTTTACCCAAAACCAAGATTTACACATGAAAATAGCATTTGATGTATTTTTTACCGAGTGAAAACACTTATAATTATATAAAACGCCCTTATATAGCAGTAGGGTGTAGAATCCTATCTCAGAGAGTCGAGAACTCGACGTCTCAAAACTAAATGGCGTCAGAACGAGAATCCGACCGGATGGATGCGAAGCCCTCACCCCAATAGCAAGGATCCACAAAGAAACCAACTCAAAACCAAGCCCCAGGCCCTCAAAGCTAGAGAGAAGGAGGAGAAAAGGGAAACTTAAGTCTAAAGAAAGGTTTTTGTCTCAAAATCACCGCCACTGGAGCTTTCATAGAAAATCAAATTTTGCTCTGTTAAGTCGACCGAGCCACTGAGTTCAGTCGACCGAACTCAACAAAACTAATTCAGTCGATCGAACTGGACCCTCTAGTCGACCGAACTCAAGACATGTGGCGTACAGGAATTTGCTGCTATTTTTCAAGCCAAAAATCAACCCAACCCACCTAACCAAGGTCTGGGAAAGTATAAAACACATTTACACATGTTTTTCTATAACTTTAAAGTATAAACCATGCATCAAGGCTATTATATACTGAAATAAAAGCGTCACGTATATAAATAACTCATAATCAAAAGGTTCAGGGTCTCACGGCTTCGGACCTAATTAGGGAGAGAAAGCCCCTCTTTTATGCATTACTCTTCTCCCTCTCGAGAGTTCTAGAAATCTCTCATGGAATCAAGAACGAAAAAACAGAGAAAGAGGAAGACGACCACAGATGCCGGGGGAGAACCTTCGTGTCTGTTGGGTTTGTTTCATTTTTTTTCTTTTGCCCAACACTCTCAACATATAGTCATGTTTTAACATTAAATTTTATAAAATCTTAATTAACCAATTAATTTTATTCCAATTTTCTATAAAAAAAAATAAGTTAATTAAATATAAATATTCTGGAATATCCACTCGTGCCAACCACATCCAACACATTTTCAATCATCAAAAATCACCTCCACAAATTTAATTATTATATAATTAATTAGCTAAAAATTAAAAGCGTACCTAATCACTACAACAATTATTACAAAACACAAAATGATGTATATAAACATTAAGACAAAAATATTGTACGTATTATATTTATATTTATCAAAACATAAATAGTTTTAGTTGATTTGATAACGGATGTGAATTTGAAATATTTTTTTACTAAAGATGAAATACCTTATAGTATCAATGATCTTTGTTTCTCTTAAGAATAGATGTTTCTTAGCTTTTGGTTCTTAACAAAGTACTTCTAAAAGTGTTGATATATATAGACTTTCTCACTGTGAAAATATTTTCATTGTCATCGATGATTGTATTAATATTAATATTTATCAAAATAATATATAATAATATGTGAAAAGTGTATTAAGAATTATAAAAAATAATAAATTTTACTTCCAAAGTATATTTGATATTGAATTTTTTCTTTCATTAAATTATTATTCATCATTTATAAATTGTGATTAACAAAAGTATATTTATATTTATAAAGAATATAAATACTAAAATATACATATCCATTCAATAAATATATAATTATATATATATATATATATATATATATATGCGTGTGTGTGTGTGTGTGTGTGCGCACGTGCGTGTAGAGTATAATAAATATGTGCATGTATTTATTTTAAATTTAAATGTGAGAGCTCACTTTAAAGTTGATAAGTCTTAAACAACCAATTGATTGTATCGATTGCTTAAATGAAAAATATACAATGGTTGCAAAGTATCGATTTCATTTTTCTAGCGTTTAATGAAAATTATAGTGGACGAGTTTTTTTCTATAGGAAAAGACTCGTAGAATGCCAGAGACAAATAGAATTTTTGCACATTTTCGTTAATCCTGTAGGCAAAGAAATAATCTCAGTTGTAGAAGAGATCGCAAGTCTCTGAAAATTGAATTCTTTGAAGAACAAATAGGAGATTGTACATAAGTGTTAGCAAATTAATATCTAAATAGAAATTGTATGAAAGAATTCACATAGTAGGATATTATTATCTTGTCACAATGGGTATACTGTTACTTTTGAAATTTAGAATGCATAAAAATGACAAAATAACAAAATTATCCCTACATAGTCTTTAAAATGGCAAGAATAAATAAGATAAATGATTAATTAAGGTATTAACTTTTATTTTTAGAAATATGTCTTAAAAAACTACTGTAAATTTTAGCCTATAGTTGGTAATAGATTTAGAGTTTTAGCTTACAACAATGTTAAAGACACTAAAGAATGTACTAAAATTAAATCTTGAATAAAGTATGGTCCACTTTAATAAAAATGACTATAGTTTTTAAATAATTCCATATCTAAAAATTCTTTTTAATGAAAACATGAAAAAAAAAATCAGCAAAAACAAAAGAGAGGGAATAAGACCTATATTGGCAACCACCTTAATAGCTTTTTTTAATTTTTTTTTTGCATTTTTAGTCAAAATATTAAATTTGGTTGAAAGTATGTAATTTGATAAATTAATTTTTAAGGTAGTTTTCTTAAAGGTTATTGTTTGGGTAAAAAATAATTTTTTTAATTTTTATTTAAATTAAACAGTTTTATCTTTTTATATAGTTCAAAATAATAATTATATACAGTTAGTAACAGTAGTAAATAAGTTGTGAATGAGAAATAGTATTATCCTTTAAAAATGGTGAAAGTTTGAATAAAATATTTTAAGAATTAGTATTTGGATTTAATTTTTTAGTTTTTTAACTTTTAAAATTTTTTGTTGAACATGCTATATTAATTTTTTTTTTCTATTTTTAGCTAAAAATATAAAAAAAAAACTTGTTTGCCAATTAAAGCCTAATTTTTAAAAAATACACATTGCACCAACTAATTAACCCAAAGCAGGAGGCGCAAAAAATAAAAAGAAATGAAAGGGGTAAAATCGACATTTGCTAATAGACCAAAATGTCCACTATTCATAGTTAGATTCACTCTTTATATATATTTAATGGATATTTTAAAATTCAACCATCATTCACCCCACCACATGCGTCGCCAGCCACCCTAAAGGAAATCCAAAAGAAAATTAAAAAAAATATTCTACAAGTCGTGTCATGTAAGAATGCATGCAAATTAATTGGTCTTTGTGTGAGACTCTGACTCATATTTTTTTTTGGGTATTTTTTCAATGCGCGTTTCGTGTTTATATGTTAACATGTTTTTATATGCTTTTGATGCATGATCGGGGTTAGATATTATCACGCCCCAAACTCCTGGTCACGTGAAACACTCACAACAAACAACTACAACACCCAGCCCGAGAATACACTCTCAAAATAAATCATACATGCATTGTATATAAACGCCAAATGGCTTATATTATACGGCCCCAACGCCGAAAAACATGTTACAATATACATGTAACAGAAAGAATAAAAAGGAAGACTATAACTCTTCCGCCTCCCCAGCAGCGTCCAGATCAACCATCGTGACCGGTACTTGAAAACATTTTATCCCACACCGTGAGTCAAGACTCAGCAGAAACTAGATAAGCATGCAATATAAACAAAACATGCTAGGAAATCGAAGTGCAATTTTTTACTCTCTTTCAGCCCAATAAAACAATTTGAAAACAGTTTTAAATCACGACTCACCAGAGCCAGAAAATAATTTTCACATGCAAGGGAAAGCGAGGATAAAAAGCATTTTTTGACTCATTAGAGCCTTGAAAGCGATTCCAGTATTACGACTCCCGTAGGCTGTTAATACAGTATTTCAACTCCTGCAGGCCGATAATACAATTTTAAGAAAATTAGTCTATCCGTCCCAAAATGCAATACATGCAATCTATGAATCTTATCGGATTTCCACCGACGGGTCGCTACCTAATCAAAGCGTCTTCTCGGACTTTCACCGACGGGTCGCTATCCAATCTAAGCGTCTTCTCGGACTTTCACCGGCGGGTCGCTACCCAATCCAATTCAACGCATGCCACAACGCACACAACCCGTGTAACACACACCAGGATTTACATCTACTGGATCACAAATCCATCTATCCCATTCTATACACATGCAAACCTAAACCAGGATTTAAAGCATAAAACCATGTATCAACATGACATTCCACAAACCATGTCACATGCCTATAAAATTCTAGGTTTTAAAGCATAAACGACGTTACACATAACGATATCAAAGCCATGTAATTCACTTACATAATCCATGCATAAATAAACGACAGTTATAAATGCACATAAGCATATAAAATCTTGCACCACGATGCCACCCGCCACACAACCTATCTCGACATCTCAGGCCACCACAATCACCGATACAATCCCACGATGCTCACACGCGCCAACATAATCAACAAACTTATGACACTCGACTTAACTCAAGGCCAACACAAAACTCCCACAAATGGTCCGTCAGCACAATCTCACCTTAAAACCAAACCACGGACCTACACGTTCCTCACAACCATCACGGGCACAACTGTGCTTCACATCCACATCTTGCACCCACATCTCACTACACACGTCATCCTCAAGGACGACACCTAAACAAACACCCGAAACCACGACACAACCAACCGAACCCCAAAAAGAATCCAATAGTATTTCAATCGACTAACCCCATAATTAATCAACTGAATACCATTGGAAACAAATTGGAAACCAAGGACCCAACCACCAAACAACACCACAAACTCCCAAGGAACAGAAAATTTGATAAAAAGTTCAACAAGGATGAAAAATAGGCTTTTCCAAACATTCGGCCCAAAACGGGTGAAAAACGGTTAAGAAATTCTGGCATACCCTCACTATTTTGATCATAACTTTTTTCTACAAAGAGAATTTTAAAGTGAGAGATGTGTCATTGGAAAGAAGACTTTCGGGGCTTCAATTTGAGCACAAGAACGACCCCATTATGAGTCCAGATGAGGGAGATACATCGATTTTAAAAATAAATTTTTTTCTAAAATTGCCCACACCAATCGATCGGTTAAGAGACCGATTGATCCGTCACACACCAGTCTCGGTTTCTCAAAAAACAGAACAGCTTTTTTCAGCCCAAACCATGTATAAGCCCTAAATCAAGGCCTCCAAACATCTATTTCAATACCAGCGGACATACCCAAGCCCAAGACTACTATAAAGCCTCGAAAAGAACTCTCAACGCCCGATTTCATCCACCGAAATCGACTAAAAATCGATTTTAACCCAAAAACCCAACTTTGAAACAAATTTAGATCTATAGCAATCTAAGCGTTAAAAATACACCCGATTACACGTAACACCCTTATAAGACATGAGAGTCTAGGATTCTACCTCGGTGAGTTAAAAACTCAACGACTCAAACTACGTGCAAAATCGAGCCTTGCCGAAAAGAAATTCCGTCAGGATGAGTGCATAGCCCACTGTGCCAAAAGCAAGGATCCGCTGTTGGATCATTAAAAACTGAGCCCTGGGCCCCCGAGAACTTAGAGAGAAGATAGAGAAAAAACAAGAAGCTCATTGGAGAAATTTTAAAAAATATCTTTTTGAAAATATCTAACTCTAGATATTTATAGACCTCCAAAATATTTTTTTTTAATTTTTGAAATTCGCACCACAACGGCCCACGGTCCTGGAAACCTACCCCGCATGCATATCTAAGCTCGATCATACATCAAAAGCAATAAAACATGCTCAAACGAAAACACGTAACGCGCGTCCAAAAACGCCAAAAAAAGAAAACGGGTCAGGGTCTCACAGATATGCATGCGAGGCAGGTTCCTGGGGCCGTGGGGTGTTGCGGTGCGAATTTCAAAAATTAAAAAAAAAGATATTTTGGAGGCCTATAAATATCTGGAGTTAGATATTTTCAAAACATATTTTCAAAACTTCTCTAGTAAGTTTTTTTTCTCTCTTCCTTCTCTCTAAGTTCTTAGGGGCTCGAGGCTCGATTTTCAACGATCCAACAGTAGATCCTTGTCATTGGCATGGTGGACTACGTGTTCATCCGGACAGATTTTTATTTTGGCAAAACTCGATTTTACACGTGGTTCGAGACGTCGAGTTTTCAGCTCAACGAGGTAGGATCCTAGAATGTCATATAAGAGTGTTATATGTAATCGTGTGTATTTTTAACGGTTAGATTGCTATAGATCTGATTTTATGTAAATGTTGGGTTTTTGGGTTAAAAACCATTTTTCGACGATTTCGATGGATGGAATCGGGTGTCGGGAGTTTCTTTCGTGGTTTTGGTGTTAGGCCTAGACGTGTATATGTCCGAGGGTGTCGGATGGGAGTTTGGAGGCTTCAATTCGAGGTTTGGAGGTTGAAACCTGTAGCTCAAAAATGGTTTCTGCCTCAGCTCAGTTGGCTGGACCGTGGGATCAGTCGATTGGATCATAGTTCTTGAGGTTCGATCGACTGAACCGTGGGGATCAGTCGACTGGACAGTGCTCTTGAGCATTTTTGGCTTTTCTAGTGTGTTTTCAGTCGACTGAGGTGTTGGGTTGTGAGTTTGTGGTTCGGCAGTTGGGTTTTGGGGTTCGGTTGATCGTGTTGTGGTTTTGGGGGTCGTGTAGTGGCCTCAAGCATTTGTTTAGATGTCGTCCTTGGCTGACGTGCATGGTTAGACGTGGGTGTTGGTGCACGGTTAGGTGCGTGCTGTTTGTTCACTGTTGGGTATGTGTTGGGTGCGTGTGGTCGTTGTGGGTTGTGATGGCTGTGTTGGGCATGTTTAGGGCCCGAGGGTCTTTTAGGAAAAAGACGTTAGTTTGTGAAAATCGGGGGTTTTATGGTTTTGGTGTTGGCCTCTGGGTTAGGCGTGGTTTTGTGGTTGTTTGTCCCGGTGTGTGGATGGGTCATTCAGGCTAACAGATGACGGGTGCGTGGCATGTGATGTCATGTCGGTTATGTGACGCGTGGCGTCATGATGTCAAGTTATATATGGCTATGTGAATTTATAACTGCTTATTCATGTATGAATTACGTTAGGGAGCTATAAGGTTTATGCTTTAAAACTCATTGTTTTATAGGCATGTATATGTGGGCTTTGAGGAGCGGATGCTTGTGGTGCATGTTGCACGGGTTGTGTGCATTGCATGTGCATGGGTGGCATGCGTTAGATGGGATTGAGATCCTTCGGTGAAAGCCCGAGAATATATTAGATGGGATTGAGATCACCGAGAAAGCTAAGAATATGTTAGTTGGGGCAGTGGTCCTTCGGTGAAAGCTCGAGAAGATCCTTGTGTTGTGTGTGTAGAGTGGGTTCGCTACGGTCCCATGGGTTAATCCCCGTAAACGTTGTATTGGATACTCTTCCATCGATCGCGAAAATTCGTAAAGGGAGTCGGTTGCCACCATGAATGGCGTCGTTGTTGTAGCTCCGTATAAAATTTGTC
Source organism: Heliamphora exappendiculata (assembly GCA_034768845.1). Taxonomy (NCBI): domain Eukaryota; kingdom Viridiplantae; phylum Streptophyta; class Magnoliopsida; order Ericales; family Sarraceniaceae; genus Heliamphora; species Heliamphora exappendiculata. The sequence continues at coordinate 19,033 of JAOTRH010152895.1, read as the reverse complement.
ATTACCTAGCAGGCCTTAAGTGGTTCAAGACCAGGGTAATGGGCAGGAGTTTATAGTTGTTACCCTTGTCTGTGTTTTTACTACTTTTCCTTAATTGTGGCCTGATATATGTTAGGATGATATGTATAATTTCAAGGATGGAATGTGATCTTAAAGATAGTGTGTGTGACTCTGAAGGACGGAGATGAGGTCCTGGAGAGATATGTGTTGGGTGTGTTGTTCATAGTGTGTTGAGCGTAGTGCATGGATGCATGAGTTAGCTTGTCGAGGCTTGTGAACCGGTTTAGATATATGTTCATGTGTTACATATATATATATGTTATATTTGGGGCTTGTGTGAGCCGTGTTTTCTATTGTTTTAAGGCTTAAAAGAGAGTCAAAAAAGATGTACCTCGTTTTCCTAGCATGCTTAGCTTATATTTCATATGTTATCTAGTTTCTGTTCAGCTTTGGCTCACTGTGTGGGATTTGAAATATTTTTTAGGTACCGGTCACGTAGGTCGATTCGGGGTTGCTGGAGGGGTGAAAGAGCTGTAGTCTTTCTTTTTTTTAGTTTTGAACATGTATGCTATAACATATTTTTCGGTGTTGGTGCCACGTAATGTAAGCCGTTTGGCGATTATATACAATACATGTATAGTTTAATTTGAGAGTGTATTCTCGGGTTGGGTGCTATCTTGGTTGTTTATCAGTATTTTACGTGATCCGAAATTTGGGGCGTGACACTTTGACTTATCACTTTCCACCCTTCGTCATTCACCACATGCAGTACTCTCTTCAAAAAATTATTGTGGGAGTCTAGAAAATAAAACTTGTGGTATTTTTGACAAGTTTTTAATACCGAAGTCCTCATTTAAATTATTAATTTTTTGTATTAAAAGTTGGAAAGTAACATTTTTTAAGAAATAAAAAATGTCATGTGAGAAATCCTAAACAGGAGTACTTGAATTTAAAATGTCCAGGAAAGTAAAGACTCAAAATGTTAAAGATATGAATATAGTTTCTTTTTAAAAAAATATATTAGATACAATATTTATGGATGTGATCAAAAGTCCCATTGGATTGGTTACAAAATAAACAAATGAAATTTTTTTACCTTCACTAAATTTTAAGTTCTATTTCATGTTACTGGTGACAATGTCTTTAAATAAAGTAATTCTACAAAAAAGAGTGATTATGAATGCACGCATTATTTTGGTTTGGATACTTAACAATATAAGTATTAATGCATTGTGTACAAATATTTCAATACATAAGATGAGTGCTTAAAGAAAAAAAGTGTATACATTTAGAAGTACTCCACAAAAAGAGTTTGAGAATCTTTCATAAATAATTTCGTACATTTATTTCTAACTATGTAATATCAATCAATCATTAAATTTTAGGCCAAACATTTAGAGTTAATTTAGTCATTCGACCATCTTTATTAACATTTTTTCAAATGTGTAGAGTTGATTGTATTTAACTCAAACCTCATGGAAGGATAGTGTAATTTTTGTTCATTTAATGCTGACATTATTGGTCAAACGTAAGTTGACTAATGAAAATTTAACGGAGTGGGTTAATATTTAATACAAAATCAAACATAAAAAAATGACTATAATTTTTTTAAACATATGTAGGGTTGACTATTTGTCTCAAACCTCGGAGAGGTTAATGGCTCTGTTTGGATAACATGCTTATTTCTTTATTGGCAAATAAGCAAAAACATGAATAACCCACTTTGTTTGACTACCAATTGGCTTATTTGCTTCTTTTTGCTTATTTGACTTCTTTTTGCTTGTTTTCTTATTTTTGATTTTTAGCTTATTTTTGATTTATTTTTGCTTATTTACTTAAATAAGCCACTTCGTTTGGCTAAACTCTTGTTTATTTTTACTTATTTAGCTTATTGGCTTATTTGCTTATTGGCTTAAATTACTTATTTGGCAACCAAACGAAGTTGCTTATTTGACTGCTTATAAGCCAAATAAGCAATAAGCCATTTACCCAAACAGGGCCAATGTAATTTAACCTATTTTTTATTTTATATATTGTAAAAATAAAGAAACAGATTGGAGTTGTTCTCACCATTATAAATGCCTGTAAAACTTGGGTTCTTTTACCAAAATAAGTAGGTTTGTAAACTTAATTAACGAATTGGGGTTTTTAAAACTTAATTTTCATTCTACGTAAAAACGTGTTTAGTAAACATGTTTTTTGTATAAATGTAAAATGACGAAGGTTTTAGTTTCTGGAAAAACTATTTAAACTTAAAACGTGTTTACTAAACACGTTTTTAGAAAGTGTGTTTAGTAAACACGCTTTATTTTTTTTGGTAATTAATTGTAACATCTTGGTCTACACATCTATTCGGACATAAATTAATTTCGACGAAGCTCAAATTTGCACGTAGATCGAAATGTCGAGTTTTTTACCCAACAAGATAGGATCTCAAATTCTACTGCTATATAAGGGTACTATATAAAATTATAGGTATTTTAACTGGTTAAAATGCATGGACAATCGATTTATGTTTCGTTAAATCGGGTTTTGGTTTAAAAGGGGATTTGTGTTGATTTCGGTTGGGTGAAAATAGGATTTGAACTGTTTCTTTCGAGATTATGTGGTAGTTCCGAGTTTGGGTATATCCGAGTGTGTTAAAAAGGTGTTTAGAGGCTTTATATTGTGGTTGAGATATTGTTATTGAGTGTTTTAGGGTTTTGAGGTTTAGAACACGAAAAACAGAATTTTCTGGGTTCTTCTCGGGTGGTAGCTCGCTCGAGTGCCCGATGTCTCGCTCGAGCGGACTAGCTGTGCAGGGCCATTTTGTTTCGATGTTATCTCCCTCATCCGGACTCAAAATTGGGTCGATCTTGTACTCAAATTGAAGCCCCAAAAGTCTTCTTTTCAATGGCACCTCTCTTACCTTAGAATTATTTTTTTAGAAAAAGTTATGACTAAAAGAGTGAAGGTGTGTCAAGATTTCTAAACCATTTTTCATCCATTTTTTGCCAAATGCTTGGGAAAGGTTGTTTTTCATCCGTGTGAGCCCTTTTGATCAAGTCTCTTGTTCTTTGGGAGTTTATTTGTGGGTGTTTCACGTGGCCCGAGTGTCGGGACATGATAGTGACGGTTGCCCAGTTATGTTACATACAGTTGTACGCTTTTCACCTGTTAAAATGCTTATATATCATGTTTTATATTTAAACCTTGTTTCAGATAAAAAGCATGCTTTACGCTTTCCTGGTTTATTACATGATATAACTTGTGGATGTTGGGTTTTCAAAGGGTGTTCTTGAAAACGGTGAAAAATGGTAGTTTTTGTGAAAATCTCGACATTTTATGTTTTGAAGATTTGGAACTAACCCTTGGGGTTGAGTCTCAAGTTTTGAAATGTTTTGTTGAAAATGGGAAAAAATATTTTGAAAATATTTTGTGATCTCCATGTTGATGGATGGATCTATATACATGTATAATGTATATATGTGAAAGGTCTTGAGAAATGGTTTCGTTTTTTAGAATAATTATCTAGATGTACCGGGATGATGTGCATGTGGCCCGAGTTACCCTCGGTGTAAGTTTGGAAACGTGTGCAGCGTAGGTGTTCTATACCTTTAGGTTAGTCCTCGTAAATTGAGTTGGTTGGGTGCTTTGTATCCTCTGGTGGTTGCCCGTAAATTAAGCATTCGTCGTGGTGGATCCGTATAGAACTTGCATTTACCTAGCAGGCCTTAAGTGGTTCAGGACTATGGTAAAGGGGCAGGAATCTGGAGTTGCTACCTCTGTAGAGACCTGGTACATGTTTATTTTATTTTTTTCATATTTTTAGTAAGAGAAGAGGTTAAAATAAATTTGGACATGAGGGCCATAAAATTTTTGTTCGTTAAAAGTTAAATTACTGATATGTGAAAGTAAAATTGAGATACATGGTGATGGATGGTATTATTAATTCAAAATATTTAAATGTGAGCAAAGTTAAAAATTTGAGTTGAATTTTAAGAAATTCGCAGAATTCGGCTTCAGGGGTCACCGCTCGAGCGGACTATCAGGAAATGCCTGAATAATTCTAGAACATTGGGTAAAGGTTGAGAGTATGCATATATATATTGAGCCCTCCTCTAGCCACGTGAGATACCCCTCATTACTCTTCTCCTCATCTTCAGCTCTTCTTCTTTTTGGAGAGAGAAAACCATGTCCCTCCTAAAAACCTTACCCTCCACCATGGAAATTGAAGGTTTAAAGCAAGATTGGGAATAAGCAAGGATGGAAATCAAGCTTTGGAGCAAGGAGATGGAAGATGGAGCACCAAGGAGCCAAGATCTATCAACATCAAAACCCTAGGAGGGAGAAATTGAAGGAATTCCAAGCTTTTGAGCAAATCCGATGTAAGATCTAGATTCTCTCGTATGTTTGTGATGATTTGAGTTGATAATTTCTTATATGAGTAAGATTTAACAAAATTTATGCATGATTAGAAGGGATGATAGAATAATGTGTGGATTGAGTTGGGTTCTCACAAAAATTTGAGTATTGAGAAATGATAAATCGTGATTTGGTTAAATCATTGCATAAAAAGGGATTATGAAGTTTGAATCTAATGTTTTTATGGTGAAAATTGAGATTTAAGACCTATTAGATGAAGGATTAAGGGTTTTGAAGTTAAAAACTCAAAGCATTGACAAATCTGGGGTTTTCTCGGCCAATAGCACGCTCAAGCGGAGTTATGTTCGCTCGAGCGCTCAACTAGCAGAGAGTTGGGCGCTCGAGCGCCCGACGTCTGCTCGAGCGGACTAACTGCGTAGTGCCAACTTTGTTCGATCATATCTCCCTCATTCGGACTCCGAATTAGGTCGTTCTTATACTCAAATCGAAGCCCCAGAAGTTCTCTTTCCAACAAGACTACTCTCACAAGAAAATTCTTTTCTTAGAAAAAGTTATGAATAAAATAGTGAGAGTATGTCAAATTTTTTTAACCATTTTTCACCCATTTTTGGCTAAATGCTTTTAAAAATGACATTTTCATCAATATTGAACCTTTTTATCAAATTTCTTATCCCTTGGACTGTGAATTTACCTACCTCACTACGCTTGGATTGGGATGCTAGTATCATACTGATTGGTTGTATTTACGATAAATTGTGATTTTTGACATGTAACTATGGTCTTGAGAACAAGTATGAGTGTGGTAAATTTTGGGCTATGTAGTGACATGGTTATTATTTAAGAGTTTAAGCTTTAGAGAGAAAACATAGATTTTTACTTGTATACTCATGTATATGCAGATGATGGGTGCATCCATTTCCCATTAAATGATATGGTCTTGACTGAATAAGTTTTGTGTTAATATCCTATGATGTGGTAACGAAAAAGTGATAAATGGGGAGTTATATAATGATAGTATATTGCATGTTGCATGGATTATGAAAGAGAATTTGAGTACTTAAACGACATACGATATGATTATAATTGAGTTAAAAATTTATGTTGGTACTTAGTGACATTGAGTAATGATGTGAACTATGAGAAATTACATAATGAAACTATTAACTTGAGTTGAAACCCTACGGTTGAATGTGGAATATGCATAATAAAGGGCTGCAGTCCTGCGGTGAAAGCCCGCGAAGGTACATGCATAATGAGGGATTGCGGTCCTGCGGTGAAAGCCTGCGAAGGTTCATGAATTAAGTTGGGCTGGCGGCTCCACGGTGAAAGATAAAAAATTTGCGCAAGATGGGGACCACGTGCCCACGGGTTAGGCCCCGAAACGTGGTATTGTATCATGGTGAGTTATAGAGCTATCTATTAACCAATGGCTTTGCGTAGCCTATTGGGATAATAGGGAGGGGTTTCTATAAGCTGCACCCCATATCGGTTCATTAATTGTGATAAATTAATTGTAATACAATTTTTGTGATAAATCAGGTAATGAAAATGTGACTTGATTTTTATGAAAAATCGAGAAATGAGAATAAATGTGAAAGAAATGAATATATTGAAAAAAGGGTTAATGAATAAATAACTTGGCATGCGTAAGTGTGTGTGTGGGAATAAATAACAAATTCATGAAACTTGCATTTTATTCCGGTTGCTCCCATCACACCTTACAAATCATGTATTACATCTGAGTTAATCTATATTCTACGAGCTTCGGCTCACGTACGACTGCTAAATCATTTTTCAGGTTCTGAGGAGAACTGATGATACCAAGATGATAGACGCATTTGGGAATGGGCTAGAAGATGGGTCTAGCATTTCTTTTCTTTATGACATAAGTAAACATAAAGTTAAAGGATTTAATGTGTTTGATCTTATTCTTGTATTTTGGATAAGTTGGATGAGTAAAATAACATTTTGTTTTGGAAACGATCTTGTGGGATTTAAAGCACTATTTAGAATTTGCGATGCGTCGGTGAAACAAAAAATATGGTTGCTCAAGAACACATTTATTTCCAAATGAGTTTTGAATTTGAATTAGTAGTAATATGGAAGTGTTAATGGATGACCTTTAGATGGGTCCCCGGGGTTCGGGGCGTGACAACCTCTGTCCTTTTCTGATGGATTCGGTACATAAGATTATTCTTCTTTTTTGCGATGGTACATTCTGCGAGAGAAATGATGTTTTGATTACTGTTCTTCCTTAACTGCAGTGGTTTATTTGCATTATTTGCAATACCTGATTTGAATGATGAAAACATGAGTTTTATGAAATAAAATCGTTTTGGGAGACTTGTGTAGTCTGATGGGAAAACTTGGAATTTGTGAAAAATCATTTTGGGTTTGTGGTTGAGTTCGCTCCCACCATATGGTTGCATATTTCCTGCTTTACAGCTTTATAGTATATTTTTATTGGGTTTTGGCTCACGGGTGGGTTTTTCTGTATAACCATTTTCAGGTGATGCTGTGCATAAGGAGTGGCTCGGGTGATTCCTGCGGTGGCGGGAGACTTTAATTTTTGGTATGCCTGTTCCTAAAGGCAGGTTTTATACACCATAAGGCGATATATTATATGCATGTTGGATCTGTACGTTATTTATTTACGAGAGATCATTTTGTTGGGTGTTTCATCGGTTTCAACAGGAGAATTTAAATGTATGAAAACCTATATTTTTCTTAAAATTGGTGTTTAGTGGACTTTCACGTGACCCTTGGTTTTGGGGCATGACAGCTTGGTATCAGAACTCTGGGTTCAAATACCTATGAGCCATGGGAAAGAGGGTGCATCATCTTTTGAGGATATCTGCGTGCTTGGTTGCTTGTGTTTGATGTTGTGTATATGTGAGCATGGAGGTTTGATCTTAGGATTGATTAGTCTTGTGATTGGATTAACAAACTTAGGAGCCAAGTTAGAAACGCGTTTTGCGGACGTGATTTCTAGCAAGGAATCTAAGTGGGTTGTTCAAAATGACTCGTCATTCTTGTCGGTTCTCCTCGGTATCGGTGTTGTGTCTGCATGATCGTTGTGGCTATGTGCTAGCATGGTTATGTGGTAGGTGGTAGAAGTAACATGATAGATCGACCTTAGGTTGTTGTGTTTCATGTTTTCTTTCTTTTATATAACCTATATACCTTTAGAGGCAACGAAGCCGTGGTTTTGGGTTTGGTTATGTGCGACTCAGTTGTTATCAGTTGTAGAGGTACGGTTATGGGTTGAGCGTCGATCGCCTGGTATGTTGTGGAACTCATCAGTGAGTTGGGTGTAGCAGTGAGGTTGACCTCGGTTAGCAAACCGTTGAGTGTTGGTAGAGCAAGAGTAGAGTTTTGTTTGTGTTTAGTCGAAGCATGGTTGATGGCTTCGACTTTGGTAGTTGGCTTCTCTTGAGAGTAAGTTACCAGATGTTGTAGGCGTGTGGTGTATAGTGAACATCCCTTTTGATTAAGGTTTAATGTATGTGGTTTCGACCGTGTGATGAATTGGGTACGTCTTGAGCCATGCTATGTCATGAGCCGTGTACTCAAGATGAAGTATGGACGGGAGCGTAGTAATCCTTGGTCGGGTGTATACAGAGATAGCAGAACATGAGTGGTTCTGAAGACATTCCTTAGGTAGGATGTTGTTGGTAGTCATAGTAGTTCTGATGACCTTGGACGTTGAATACCTCCTTGAGGTTTGAGCATTGAGTTTCGAGTGAGTGAGCTCAATGATGTGGGAATGAGCCAGAGTTGTAGATATGTTAGGAAGAGTATGGGTCGCGATCATGTTGGGACGTGTACGACGAGTATCAATTTTGTGGAATTCCTACGGGAATGTAGATCAGTTGTTTGATCATTATCCTGGTCATCAGGAGATAGTGTTTGAGAACCATGCGGAGCGCGTGTGGTTAGCTTTGCTGAGACAGCATATCTTGGCTATGATATGTCTAGAGGTTGTTTGTGTTCCGCTTTAGGTTCAGAGACTGGAATGTTATTCGCCCATGGAAACGAAGTGTGACGTGATTGTGGTTTTCCTAGCAGGAGCTAAGTTATATAGCCCAACCTTGGGAAGAGAGGTTTTGGGCACAACGGGATATGTAGTACTAGGTGTGCAGTTTGATGATGTTTGCGTGTGTGTTAATGTCACAGAAGAGTTGAGAGTTTGGTGTAGCTGATGGTTTGAGTACCGTGATCGGAGTTGATGGTAGCTGCTTGACTATGGTCAATATGGTTTCAAGATAAGGTCGACATGGTTCGTTGAGGACCAAGTGTTGATGCGTATTGGCAGTACGCCGAGGTTGGGTTGTGGTTTCTTATTAGCCCTTTTCTTTCCTCTGGATGGAAAGAGAGAGAGAGTTCTTGTAGAAGATTGTCTTACAGACGATTGTCTGGTGCATGTCATTTGCGAGTTGTTTCATCTCGGGTGGATAGAGATGCCAGAGATGCCAGGTTTTGATTGGTTTAGGTTTTGGTTGAGTCCTGAGACTGTCGAATCTTAGTGGATTTGTATCCGTGTTGTGACCCTTGGAGTTGTGACTCAGGGACGTGCATTGCCAGGATTAGGTAATTGTTGGACTAATCCTTCGTTGTTTCAACGGATGGTTGAACCATTTGGGTTGCGTTCTCTGTGAGGTTACGTTGGTAGACGAGAATGCTTGGGGAGTTGATGTAGAAATGAAGAGTTCCTTGCAGTAATCGGTAGAGAATCCTTAACTATTGTGTGCAGTTTGTTCTGGATTACGTGGGTATGGTTGCATTATTGCTTTTGGTTGAGTGTAAATTTTGTCAGCACAGTCCAGTTGGGATATTCTCGAAGAGTGGTGTCGATAGTGGTAAGCGTTGTGCTTTGGCATAATCGTTGGTTTGGATGGTGATTCTGAGAACGTGGTAAAGTACGAGTCAGAACGGATGCGATGATTGAGGAATCTTGGTTTGTGTGGCCTATTTAGACCGACGTGACTATTTAGTTGGGAACGGCAAGGCCGTGATGAGTTCTATATATGAGTTCGAATATTCTGCTATTGTGGACTCAAGGACTTAATGTTGACTGATGGTCATCATGTCTTGTTTGTCATATGACGGTGATCCTGTGTGATTTGAGATGGATCTGTAACCCTGTTATCAGTGATCTGATGGCATGACGTTGAGTTGTACAGTAATGTGCAGTGATGCGCTGTTGCACGAGAGATATGGTTTGTATAAGTTGTTGGATATCTATGCGATGTTCTGTCCACGTGACGTGTTTGGTCGGGTGACTTTGTGGCTATGAAGCCAGCTTGGTTTTTGGCCGTGTGGAACCTTGTCTAGGACAATGGTGTTCCACCTGATGTTTTTTCGGGTTGAGAACTGTAGTTTGTGATGGAAGATCAGATAGAGGATGACGGTTTGAGGGTTTGCTGAGATGTGTTCTTTGATGTCCAGGTGAATAAGTGAGCTTCTCTCTAGAGTCGTGTGTTTATGTTGTTGCTCGTGGATCGGTATCTTGGCAGCCTCAGTGATGGTGATGTTGACATCGGTAGGGTGACGATGGGTATCAAAGTCGGTGATCGTTAGAACTTGGAAAAAGTTTTTGTGTGGAATATGTGACTTTTTGTGACTGATGTCGGAGTTTGACGTCGTGTGTTTGGACTTTTGGAGATAGTCCTTGGTGTGTATTGTAAGGCGTGATTGAGTCAGTATGTGGCAATGAGGACGAGGGTGACAGTCTCTTTGTTCAGGCGTAGAGAGTATTTGGGATCAAGTACCGTGGTGGATTGGTCTCTTGCCTTGCGTTAGTCACTGGCGTAGTTGTTCTTGGCGAGAGTTCTGTGTTGCAGTTTGGCAGCACGAATTTGATCTTAATCCAATGTTTATGGATGTTTCCTGGATGACAGTGGCATCAGTGGAACTCGCATGTGTCTGTGGATCGACTCTACCAGTCGTGTTGGCCTTGTGTGACGACGGTTGTATTCTTGGTATCAGTTTTGTGAGGGCAAGTTTGGGATGTCAATTGCTGGGGCATTTTTGCTGTTGTGCAATACTGCTGGGTTTGCATCCGAGATTGTTGATAGTTACGGGACAGTGTTTTGCTTGAGTTGTAGTGTCGTTGCAGTGTTGAATTTGGAGGAAGAAATTCCTTTAAGTGGGGGAGAGTTGTGAGACCCTGACCCGTTTCTTTTTGGAAAATGGTCTAAGTGTTCACGAGAGTAAGGATTTAAGTTTGATCTTGCTTCTTCTATTCAGTTTTTCTCTAAGCGTTGACCGCTCGAGCAGTGGGTGTGCGCTCAAGCGGGCTGGTAGCAGAGAGTGGGTTTGGATGGTGACCGCTCGAGCGATGGTATGACAGAGGAGTATGTTGGCAGGGGTCTGCTCGAGCGGTGGTTGGGCGCTCCAGCGATGGAGGCTTGGCGCTAGATTCTGTAAAAAAAAGTTATTTTGACGCATGTTTGGGTTTTGAGATTTTGCGGGGTTGGTCCCGGGGGCTACGGGAAGTTGCGGTGCGAATTTTAAAAATTTTTAAAAAAAAGATATTTTGGAGGCCTATAAATATCTAGAGTTAGATATTTTCAAAAGATATTTTCAAAACTTAACTCCTAAGTTTTCTCCTTTTTCTCTCTGCCTTCTGTCTAACTTCTTGGGGGCCCAGGGTTCAATTTTCAACGATCAGACAACAGATCCTTAGTATCGGCATCGTGGTCGACACATCTATCCGGACATAAATTGATTTTGACGAAGCTCAGATTTACACGTAGATCGAGACATCAAGCTTTTAACCTAACGAGGTAGGATCTCAAATTCTACTGCTGTATAAGGGTACTATGTACAATTATAGATATTTTGACTGGTTAAAATGCATGAACAACCGATTTATGTTTCGTTAAATTGGGTTTTGGTTTAAAAGGGGGTTTATGTTGATTTCGGTTGGGTGGAAACGAGTTTTGAACTGTTTCTTTCGAGATTCTGTGGTAGTTTCGGGTTTTGGTATATCCGAGGGTGTTAAAAAGGTGTTTGGAGGCTTTATATTGTGGTTGCGATGATGGTTAATGAGTGTTTGAGGGTTTTGAGGTTTAGAACACCTAGAACAGAATTTTCTAGGTTCTTCTCAGGTGGTAACTCGCTCGAAGGCCTAATGTCCGCTCGAGCGGACTGTGTGTGTAGGGCCATTTTGTTCCGATGTTATCTCCCTCATCTGGACTCGGAATTGGGTCGTTCTTGTAATCAAATTGAAGCGCCGGAAGTCGTTTTTCCAATGGCACCTCTCTGACCTTAAAATTCTTTTTGCAGAAAAATTTATGACCATAAGAGTGAAAGTGTGTCAAGATTTCTAAACCATTTTTCATCTATTTTTTGCCAAATGCTTGGGAAAGGTTGTTTTTCATCCGTGTGAGCCCTTTTGATCAAGTCTCTTATTCTTTGGAAGTTATTTGTGGGTGTTTCGCGTGGCTCGGGTGTCGGGACGTGATAGTGACGGTTGCCCAGTTATGCTGCATACAGTTATACACGTTTCACTGGTTAAAATACTTATATATCATGTTTTATGTTTAAACCTTGTTTCGGATAAAAAGCATGCTTTACGCTTTCTTGGTTTATTACATGATATAACTTGTGGATGCTGGGTTTTCAAAGGGTGTTCTTGAATACGGTGGAAAATGGTGGTTTTTGTGAAAATCTCGACATTTTATGTTTTGGAGGTTTGGAGCTAGCCTTTGGAGTTAAGTCTCAGGTTTTGAAACGTTTTATTGAAAACAGAGAAAAATATTTTGAAAATATTTTGTGATCTCTATGTTGATGGATTGGATCTATATACATGTATAATGTATATCTGTGAAAGGTTTTGAGAAATGATTTGGTTTTTGAGAATGATTATCTAGATGTATCGGGATGACGTGTACGTGGCATGAGTTACCCTCGGTGTAAGTCTGGAAACGTGCACAGCATAGGTGCTCTGTACCTTCGGGTTAGTCTCCGTAAATTGGGTTAGTTGGGTGCCTTGTACCCTCGGGTGGCCGCCCGTAAATTAAGCATTCATCATGGTGGCTCCGTATAGAACTTGCATTTACCTAGCAAGCCTTAAGTAGTTCAGGACTATGGTAAAGGGACAAGAATCTGTAGTTTCTACCTCTGTCCTTTTATGACAGAATCGGTACATAGGATTACATTCGTCTTTTTCGCGATGGTACACTTCGCGAGAGAAATAATATTTTGATTACTGTTCTTCCTTAACTGCAGTGGTTTATTTGCATTATTTGCAATACCTGATTTGAAGCATGAAAACATGGATTTTATGAAATAAAACCATTTTGGGAGACTTATGCAGTCTGATGGAAAACTAGGGATTTATGGAAAATTGTTTTGAGTTTGTGGTTGAGTTTGCTCCCACCATATGATTGCATATTTCTTGCTTTACATCTTTACAGTCTATTTCTATTGGATTTCGGCTCACGGGTGAATTTTTTTGTAAAATCATTTTCAGGTGATGTTGTGCATGAGGAGTGGCTCGGGTGATGCCTGTGGTGGCGGGAGACTTCAATAGTTTTTCCTTTTTGGTATGCCAGTTCCTGAAGGCAGGTTTTGTACGCCATAAGGCGATATGTTGTATACATGTTGAACCTGCACGTTTTTTTATTTATGAGAGATCATTTTGTTGGTTGTTTCATTGGTTTCAACAGGCAGATTTAAATGTACAAAAACCTATATTTTTTCTTAAAACTGGTGTTTGGTGAACTTTCACGTGACCCTTGATTTTGGGGTATTACAACTTTGTATGAGAACTCTAGGTTCAAATACCTATGAGCCATGGAAAAGAGGGTGCATCATCTTGTGAGGATATGTGCGTGCTTGGTTGCTTGTGTTTGATGTTGTGTATATGTGAGCATGGAGGTTGGACCTTAGGATTGCTTAGTCTTGTGATTGGATTAACAAACTTAGGAGCCAAGTTAGAAACGCATTTTGCAGGCGTGATTTCTAGCAAGGAATCTAAGTGGGTTGTTCAAAATGACTCGTCATTCTTGTCGATTCTCCTCGGTATCGGTGTTGTGTCTGCATGATCATTGTGGCTATGTGCTAGCAAGATTATGTGGTAGGTGGTAGAAGTAACACAATAGATCAACCTTAGGTTGTCGTGTTTCATGTTTTCTTTCTTTTATATAACCTATATACCCTTAGAGGCAACGAAGCCATGGTTTTGGGTTTGGTTATGTGCGACTCGGTTGTTATCAGTTGCAGAGGTACGGTTATGGGTTGAGCGTCGATCGCCTGGTATGTTGTGAAACTCATCAGTGAGTTGGGTGTAGCAGTGAGGTTGACCTCGATTAGCAAACCGTTGAGTGTTGGTAAAGCGTAGAGTAGAGTTTTGTTTGTGTTTAGTCGAAGCATGGTTGATGGCTTCGACTTTGGTAGTTGGCTTCTCTTGAGAGTAAGTTACCAGATGTTGTAGGCGTGTGGTGGATAGTGAACATCCATTTCGGTTAAGGTTTAATGTATGTGGTATCGACCGTGTGATGGATTAGGTACGTCTTGAGCCATGCTATGTCATGAGCCGTGTACTCAGGATGAAGTATGGACGGGAACATAGTGGATGGGAGCGTAGTAATCCTTGGCCGGGTGTATACAGAGACAGTAGAACTTGAGTGGTTCTAAAGACATTCCTTAGGTAGGATGTTGTTGGTAGTGAGAGTAGTTTTGATGACCTTAGACATTGTATACCTCCTTGAGGTTTGAGCATTGAGTTTTGAGTGAGTGAGCCCAATGAAATGGGATTAAGCCTGAGTTGTAGATATGTTGGGAAGAGTATGGGTCGCGACGATGTTGGGACGTGTACGACAAGTATCAGTTTTTTGGAATTCCTACGGGAATGTAGATTAGTGGTTTGATCGTTATCCTGGTGACCAAGAGATAGTGTTTGAGAATTATGCAGAGCGCGTGTGGTTAGCTTTGTTGAGACAACATATCCTGGGTATGATATGTCTAGAGGTTATTTGTGTTCCGCTTTAGGTTTAGAGATAGGTACATTGTTTGCCCATGGAAATGAAGTGTGACGTGATTGTGGTTTGCCTAGCAGGAGCTAAGTTATATAGCCTAACCTTGGGAAGAGGGATTTTAGGCACAACGGGATATGTAGTACCAGGTGTGCAGTTTGATGATGTTTACGTGTGTGTTAATGACACAGAAGAGTTGAGAGTTTGGTGTAGCTGATGGTTTGAGTACCGTGGTCGGGGTTGATGGCAGCTGCTTAACTGTGGTCAATATGGTTTCAAGATAAGGTCGACTGGGTTCGCTGAGGACCAAGTGTTGATGCGTATTGGCAGTACGCCGAGGTTGGGTCATGGTTTCTTGTTGGCCCTTTTCTTTCCTCTGGATGGAAGGAGAGAGAGTTCTTGTAGGCGATTGTCTGGTGCGTGTCGTTTGCGAGTTGTTTCATCTCAGGTGGATAGAGATGCCAGAGATGCCAGGTTTTGATTGGTTCAGGTTTTGGTTGTGTCCTGAGACTGTAGAATCTCAGTGGATTTATATTCGTGTTGTGACCCTTGGAGTTGTGACTCAAGGACGTGCATTGCCAGGATTGGATAATTATTGGACTAATCCTTCGTTGTTTCAACGGATGGTTAAACCATTTGGGTTGCGTTCTCTGTGAGGTTACGTTGGTAGACGAGAATGCTTGGGGAGTTGATGTAGAAATGAAGAGTTCCTTGGAATAATCGGCAGAGAATCCTTAACTGTTGTGTGCAGTTTGTTCTGGATTATGTGGGTACGGTTGCATTATTGTTTTTTGATGAGTGGAAATTTTGTCGGCACAGTCCAGTTGGGATATTATCGAAGAGTGGTGTCGATAGTGGTAAGCATTGTGCTTTGGCATAACCGTTAGTTCGGATGGTGATTCCGAGAACGTGGTAAAGTACGAGTCAGAAAGGTTGCGATGATTGAGGAATCTTAGTTAGTGTGGCCCGTTCGGACCGACGGGACTGTTTGGTTGGGAACAATAAGGCCGTGATGAGTTCGGTATATGAGTTCGAATATTCTGCTATTGTGGACTCAAGGACTTGATGTATGTGTTCTGCGTTGGGGTTGATGTTGGCTGATGGTCATCATGTCTTTTTTGTCAGATGACGGCGATCTTGTGTGATTTGAGATGGATCTGTAACCCTGTTATCAGTGATCTGGTGGCAAGACATTGAGTTGTGTAGTGATGAGCTGTTGCACGGGAGATATGGTTTGTATAAGTTGTTGGATATCTATGCGATGTTCTGTCTACGTGACGTGTTTGGTCGGGTGACTTTATGGAGCCAGGTGACTTTGTGGCTATGATGTCGGCTTGGTTTTTGGTCGTGTGGAACCTTGTCTAGGACAATGGTGTACCACCTGATGTTTCTCTGGGTTGAGAACTGTAGTTTGTGATGGAAGATCAGATAGAGGATGACAGTTTGAGGGTTTGCTGAGATGTGTTCTTTGATGTCCAAGTGAATAAGTGAGCTTCTCTCTGGAGTCGCGTGTTTGTGTTGTTGCTCGTGGATCGGCATCTTAGCAGCCTAAGTGATGGTGATGTTGACATCGGTAGGGTGACGATGTGGTATCAAAGTCGGTGATCGTCAGAACTTGGAAAAAGTTT
Source organism: Heliamphora exappendiculata (assembly GCA_034768845.1). Taxonomy (NCBI): domain Eukaryota; kingdom Viridiplantae; phylum Streptophyta; class Magnoliopsida; order Ericales; family Sarraceniaceae; genus Heliamphora; species Heliamphora exappendiculata. Next base: position 3,057 of record JAOTRH010152895.1, on the reverse strand, counting down.
TTGTGTGGAACATGTGACTTTTTGTGACCGATGTCGGAGTTTGACGTCGTGTGTTTGGACTTGCGGAGATAGTCCTTGGTGTGTATTGTAAGGCGTGATTGAGCCAGTATGTGGCAATGAGGATGAGGGGTGATTGTCTCTGTGTTTGGGCGTAGAGAGTATTTGGGATCAAGTACCGTGTTGGATTGGTCTCTTGCCTTGCGTTAGTCGCTGGCATAGTTGTGCTTCGTGAGAATTCTGTGTTGCGGTTTGGCAGCACGATTTGGATCTTAATCCAATGTTTATGGATGTTTCCTAGATAACAGTGGCGTCAGAAGAACTCGCATGTCTCAGTGGATCAACTCTACCTGTCGTGTTTGCCTTGTGTGACGACGGTTGTATTCTTGGTATCAGTTTTTTGACGGTAGGTATGGGATGTCAATTGCTGGGGCATTTTTGATGTTGTGCAATATTGCTGGGTTTGCATTAGAGATTGTTGATAGTTGCGGTACAGTGTTTGGCATGAGTTGCCTTGTCGTTGCAGTGTTGAATTTTGGGAACGAAATTCCTTGAAGAGGGGGAGAGTTGTGAGACCCTGACCTATTTTTTTTAAATGGTCTAAGTGTTCACGGGAGTAAGGATTTAAGTTTGATCTTGCTTCTTCTATTCAGTTTTTCTCTCAGCGTTGACTGCTCGAGTAGTGGGTGTGCACTCGAACGAGCTGGTGGACGAGAGTGGGTCTGGTTGGTTACCGCTCAAGCGATGGTATGGCAGAAGAGTATGTTGGCAGGGGTCCGCTTGAGCGGTGGTTGGGCGCTCGAGCGATGGAGGCCTGGCGCGAGATTCTATAAAAAAAAGTAGTTTTGAGGCATGTTCGGGTTTTGAGATTTTGCGGGGTTAGTCCCGGGAGCTGCAGGAAGTTGTGGTGCGAATTTCAAAAAATTTTAAAAAAAGATATTTTGGAAGCCTATAAATATCTGGAGTTAGATATTTTTAAAAGATATTTTCAAAACTTAATTCCTAAGTTTTCTCCTTTTTCTCTCTACCTTCTGTCTATCTTCTCGGGGGCCCGAGGTTTAATTTTCGACGATCAGATAGCAGATCCTTAGTATCGACATCATGGTCTACACATCTATCCTGACAGAATTGATTTCGGCGATGCTCGAATTTGCACGTAGATCAAGGCGTTAGGTTTTTGACCCAACGAGGTAGGATCTCAGATTTTACTGCTGTATAAGGGCACTATGTGCAATTATCGGTACTTTGACCGGTTAAAATGCATGGACAACCGATTTATGTTTCGTTAAACTGGGTTTTGGTTTAAAAGGGGGTTTCTATTGATTTTGGTTGGGTGAAAATGGGTTTTGAACTGTTTCTTTTGAGATTCTGTGGTAGTTCAGGGTTTGGGTATATCCGAGGGTGTTAAAAAGGTGTTTGGACGCTTTATATTCTGGTTGAGATGATGATTATTGAGTGTTTGATGGTTTGGAGGTTTAGAACACCAAGAACAGAATTTTCTAGGTTCTTCTCGGGTGGTAGCTCGCTCGAGCGCCCGATGTCTGCTCGAGCGGACTAGCTGTGCAGGGTCATTTTTGTGTCGATGTTATCTCCCTCATCCAAACTCAGAATTGGGTCATTCTTGTACTCAAATTGAAGCCCCAGAAGTCTTCTTTCCAATGGAACCTCTCTCACCTTAAAAAGCTTTTCGTAGAAAAAGTTATGACCAAAATAGTGAAGATGTGTCAAGATTTCCAAACTATTTTTCATCCGTTTTTTGCCAAATGCTTGGGAAAGGTTGTTTTTCATCCGTGTGAACCCTTTTGGTCAAGTCTCTTGCTCTTTGGGAGTTTGTTTGCAGGTATTTCACGTGGTGCGGGTGTCGGGACGTGATAGTGACGGTTGCCCAGTTATGCTGCATACAGTTGTATGCTTTTCACCTGTTAAAATGCTTATATATCATGTTTTATATTTGTACATTATTTTGGATAAAAAACATACTTCACGCTTTCCTGGTTTCTTACATGATATAACTTCTGGATGTTGGGTTTTCAAAGTGTGTTTTTGTGAAAATCTCGACATTTTATGTTTTAGAGGTTTGAAGCTAACCCTTGGGGTTGAGTCTCAAGTTTTGAAACGTTTTGTTGAAAACAGGAAAAATTATTTTGAAAAGGTTTTGTGATCTCCATGTTGATGGATGGATCTATATATAAGTATAATGTATATCTGTGAAAGGTTTTGAGAAATGGTTAGGTTTTTTAGAATGATTATCTAGATATACCGGGATTGACGTATATGTGGCATGAGTTACCTTCGGTGTAAGTCTGAAAACGTGCGCAGTGTAGGTGCTCTGTACCTTCTGGTTAGTCCCTTTACCCTCAAGTGGTCGCTGGTAAATTAAACATTCGTCGTGGTGGCTCCGTATAGAACTTGCATTTACCTAGCAAGCCTTAAGTAGTTCAGGACTATGGTAAAGGGACAAGAATCTATAGTTGCTACCTCTGTCCTTTCGTGATGGATTCGGTACATAAGATTAAATTTTTCTTTTTCGCGATGGTACATTCCGCGAGAGAAACGATGTTTTGATTACTATTCTTCCTTAATTGAGTGGTTTATTTGCATTATTTGCAATACCTGATTTGATGGATGAAAACATGGGTTTTATGAAATAAAACCATTTTGGGAGACTTACGTAGTCTGATGGGAAAACTTAGAATTTGTGGAAAATCGTTTTGCGTTTGTGGCTGAGTTCGCTCCCACCATATGATTGCATATTTTCTACTTTACAGCTTTATAGTCTGTTTCTATTGGGTTTCGGCTCACGGGTGAAATTTTTTGTAAAACCATTTTTAGGTGATGTTGTGCATGAAGAGTGGCTCAGGTGATTCCCGCGGTGGCGGGAGACTTCAATAGTTTTTTTTTTTTTGGTATGCCTGTTTCTGAATGCAGGTTTTGTACGCCATAAGGCGATATATTATTTGCATGTTGGACCTGTACGTTATTTATTTACGAGAGATCATTTTGTTAGGTGTTTCATTGGTTTCAACAGGCGGATTTAAATGTATGAAAACCTATATTTTT
>JAOTRH010152884.1:0-13204 GCA_034768845.1 Heliamphora exappendiculata | reverse complement strand
ATAAAATCTCAGAAACAAAAATTGAGAAGCTTGTCAGGACAGAAGTTTGTGCGTGCATAAGAACTGAAGCTTCCCCGAGTATATACAGGCATAGCGTTGGGACAGATGGTTCTGCGCATGCTAAGAACAGTTTTTTTTGACTACCAAGTGTATAGTGGCTTAAATTTATGCTTCATAAAATTTTTGATATAAAATTTTTAATTTGAAAAAAATATAAAAATTTAGATAAAAATATTTAATGTATTTTCATGAATAATTATATAGTTAAATTATTCGTTAGGATTTTTTTTATCTTTTTAATATTTTTCTATCGCGATTTTTTAATTATTAGTATTTTTAACAACTGTAAAATTTTTAATTTAGAAAATTCTTAAAAATTTGACAAAAACTTGTTATAATATTTTATGATTTATCATGGAGTCAAATTTTGCAAGAAGATTTTCTAACTAATTTTTGTTTCGATTCATTATTATTTAAAATTTTTATAGATGTAAGTTTTTGGACTTAAATTTTAAACTTAAACATAAGGTTTTGTAAAATTATTCGGGGTCTATAATTAATTATTTTTATTACTTATTATTCTTATTTTTAAAAGTCAGGTGTCACATCCTCCCCTCCTTTAAGAAATTTGGTCTTCTAAACTTAATTTAGGTAAGATAAAGAGATATCAGACCTTATGTGAAAAGTTCTGGGTATTTGCTTCTCATGTCGACTTTTTTTTTTCACGTATCTTCGCCTCTTGAATGGTTGTCCCACCACACTTTGACAAGTGGGATGACTTTGTTATAGAGTCGTTTTTTTTGGCGGTCTAGGATGCATATCGGCCGTCCTTCGTAACTCAGGTTTTGATTTATTTTCACAGGTGATCGTGTTAGGACATGAGTTGGGTTGGTGATGTATTTTCTTAGCATCGATATGTGGAAGACGTCGTGAATCTGGGTGAACTCAGATGTTAAAGCTAAACGATAAGTTACGGGTCCCACATTCTTTAGGATTTCGAAGGGTTCGACATAACAGGGATTTGGTTTTTCTTTCCGGCCAAAATGAAGAATACCTTTCATGGGAGATATCTTTAAGAATACCATGTCGCTTTCCTAAAACTGAAGTTCCCGTTGCTTTGCATCGGCATAGCTTTTCTGTCGATCTTGGGCAATTCAGAGGTGTTCTCGAACCTGATGAATCTTCTCGATTGATTCCTGGACAAGTTCTGGCCATGTGAGATAGCTTTCTTTTGCTTCTTCCCAGCAAACTGGGGTCCTACATTTTCGTCCATATAGTGTTTCGAACGGCGCCATTTTGATACTGGCCTAGAAACTGTTGTTGTAGGCGAATTCTATTAGCGGTAAGTGCTCTTCCCAGCTACCTTGAAAGTCCATGGCACAAGCTTTGAGCATATCCTCCATTGTTTGAATAGTTTGCTCTGATTGTCCATTCGTTTGGAGGTGAAAAGCAGTACTGGGGTGTAGACTAGTTCCCATAGCTTCTTAAAAGCTCTTCCAAAAATGAAAAATAAATCTTGGATCACGATAAAAAGTGGTTGATGTTGGGACTCCGTGCAGGCGTACGATCTCTCGAGTATAAAGTCTGGCCAATTGATCGATCGTATGTGTGTTCTTTACCGGTAAGAAGTGCGTTGTCTTCGTGAGTTGGTCGACAAAGACCCATACGAAATTATTTCCCTTAGAAGTTCAGGGTAATCAAACCACAAAATCCATCGTAATATTCTCCCACTTCCACTCTAGAATCTGTAGGGGTTGTGTAACACCCCGCTCCCGCAAGGCACCAAACCTGTACAAAGTGATGTGATCCCGCCGCAGACCGACAACCAAAGAGAAGAACAAGGGATAAAGATATTAAGAGACCAAACAAGAACTTCTAAGCAACCACAACACCTTAATGTCAAACGAGGTATACATGATTCACTAGGAATTCACCATCCCAAGGGCATACATTACTTCTGAAACATCAAAAACCTCTAGGGTCTTATACTTGAAACTCTGCCAAAACTAAAAACTAAAAAAAAAAAAAACTGAACCAAAACTACTCAACGACGCCTGTGGTGGATCAACTCCTAGTCGTTCCTGGTATCTGCAACTACAGAGGTTACAGAAGAGCGCACTTAGCATTATCATGAATAGAAAAGACAGTTACTTAATTAAGGATAACAGAAATTTTTTTCTAAAAATAATTCATCACATTTTTCACAAAAATATAGAAACTGATGCATTTGCTTGAACATGAAAATATCACAGATTATACAGAATCTTCTCCGTATTGCAAATAGAAATATATTCCTGACTCAACCGCCACAAATTTAAAATGCACGACCACTTTCTCAAATCTAAACTCAAACCCCAACAATGTCCAAGTAGCCGTCGACCTCACGACCGGGAGTTTCGATGGTACCGTAACCTCAATTCTCAATGCACGGATAGTCACGTGATGGAATGAGGGGCACTCTCCACCAAGCACGAGTGGTATGTGCTATAACTTGGGACTCAGCCCAAAAGCTTTTAAGGAAAAAACACCTGCTCAACGGGAAACCTCTCCCATAGAGGCAAACAACATCCATAGTTGGGTAACCTCCCTCATAGGGACAAACAACACCCATAGTTAGGTAACCTCTCTCATAACGGGATATAAATGGTCAAAAACTCTTGTAACTTGAAACTTTGGAATAACCGCACATAATTAACCATACTTTCATAGTAACATCATACTAGCTCAAGATATCATGGATAGCACACTTGAATTAAAAACATTATGACTTTTGAAAATAACAGGTTCATGCGATCGTCAAACTAGTCATAGTTCAAAACATGCGCTTCAAAGCATTTTAAAGTATCGTTTACATAAGCTCAAGTTCAAGATAATAGCTAAGCACTCTCACCTTATTTTATATGCATACGAACCGAGCCTTTGTCAACGAGTTAAGCTTGCTTCTCAGGTAACAAAATTTTCATGCTTAGCAAGCAAATATGACTTAAACATCAACACGGAGTTCTATCCCTCTTAGAACGTGAAGTACTAAAGCGATTCTGACCATTGAATGTTTTCTTGATTTTTAGGGACCATTGTTACTTTCTTTTTAGGTTTAAGAGGTACTACGCACTTGCTCAATCCTTCACTTGTTTAACGATTTAACTTAACCATTTATTACTCTCTCCCAATCATTAAATTTTAAAGTACTGCAGCATCTTGAGGTACTTACATTTGGAATTGGATTATGATTTTTGGTGACGATTTAGATTAAAATATTCCATACAACTTTTATGTTCAACACCAAAGCCAAAACCTAAGGGAAAAGGGTGAAAAACTTGATGGAAACGAAAACGGTTCAGCACTTGTTCAGAAAATTGGTCAAAAAAGTGTCTTTGTTGGTCTCGGTTTAGGGGTATCACATCAAGTCCAAATAAGTCCATTTTTGAGTATGTTCTAGTTCAATACTTCCTCTACAAGTTCCATGTTTAGAGCTAAGGGTAGTTATTTGGAACAAATTATACTTTTTGGCCATTTTAGAAAATAGGGTCTGTTAGCCGCCAAAACTTAGCAGAGCCGATTTTGGACAGAGGGTTTGAAACGATTTTTGGGGAATCATCCCGAGGCTTTAAAGTCTGATTGTTGGGCATCCAAGACTTCAATATATTAGCTACAATATTTATGTAGACCACTTTTGGAGTAGGTCACTAAAAATAGGAGTTTTGGGCTACACAAAAATGTGTGACAGAAGTGTTCTTTGAGGGCTGAAACACAATATAGAGTTTCAAAGGGATTTTGACCTATCAAAACTTATTATTTGGTGTTCATTTTTTGTGGGTAGCTAGATACACATGTTGTATACAACTTTCATGTTTTGGCAAAAATTTGGATCTCATTTTAAACTATGGTTTTTAGGTATATATTGTTGACTGGTCTGAAACCGACACACTTCGGTAGAATTGTAATATCTTGACTTCTACTTACTCAAATGAGTTCAAAAAAATTTTGGATAAAAGATAACACAAAAATATAGGTTTGGATATAAATAACACACTTGTAGCATGTTTCTACATTGGGTTATGATATTCCAAAAATGAGGGCAGAAAGCTCAAAACTCCTAAAACTCAGGCCTATTTTGATTCTAGCATTTTAGTGTCACGTGTGTAAGTTTTTGACCCATTTTCTTTTTTTACATGAATTGTACTTCAATATATCAATATTCCATAACTTATAGAAATTATGGAACCCAAGGAGAAACCCACACCAACTCACAACTTCAACATTCAAACCGAACAGTCCCAAAAAAAATCCAACCATGACGCCTTTATTTTTGAGTTTTGATTCTTGATCTTAGATTTGTGTTTGAGAATGGTGGGAGAGATGTTTAATTTATGTAAAATTAGAAGTATTAGAGTCTCTCTTACTTTGTTGAGGATTACTTCTTGATGATGAAAGCCATGGACTTAGCTTTTAAAGTTCTCATCTTCAAGCTTCTTCTTCTTCCTCCTTTCTTCTACCTTTTTTTTCTTTTTTCTCTCAAACTTCCATGGACCCTCAAGAACACTCAAAATTTGGTCTTTCTCCCTCTCTCTCCATGGGAATATCAAGGGAGAAGAAGGTGTTTGGGCTTAGTTTATATAGGAAGGCAAGGGAACAAAGTAACTAGATTTTTTTGGTACCTTTTCTTTCCTTCGCATGGGCTAATTAATGTAGTTCAAGCTTTGAGGGCACAAAATCAGATTTGGAGAAGCTAAATACAGGTAGGGTCAGTTTGGGGGGACAAAAATCTGATCCCCAATCAATTAAGGGATTTTGCATTGGTTTGCATGCCTTTTTGTGCAAGAAAATGCATTAAAAGTTAATTTTATGTATCTTTTTAGTGTCTTTTTCCTCTGAAACCTATTATATTAGTATGTTTATGAGAAATATAGTATTCCCATATATTATCATAGTTTCCATAGTAATTGATAAAATAGATGTAGTATTTTAAGTCAAATTAAGCTATTTCGGCAATATCTGACTTTTGATTTATTTCGTTGTGCATGAACTTTAATAGTGATTTTTTTGTTTTTGTTAAGCTATAACACCATATTATTATGAATATTACTTGCTCCATAAGTATTGGATCATCATAATGCTTAACTTAATACTTTTCTCACCATTTTAAGCTAAAAAGAAAGAAAAAAGTCACTTTTTGGTGCTCTTCCCAAGGTGGTCGGCCACTAAGGGGTATTTTTGTTATTTTTGATATTATTTTGTCATTCGCTACTTAATTGTACTTAAATTCTTGATTTAGGGTATCCATGTATTAAAATGTAGATTTTTAAGACTTTTCGAGCTTAACTCTTGTCTTAAACGACTTAGACTTATAACTTTGGATTCTTATCCTCACCATTAGGGTTTTAATACATACTTTTGTGGTTCCTACTCTATCTCGGATCTCGAGCTCGAAAGGTTAAACGGTCGGGCCGGTTCTTCTTACCGAACTTAGGTTTGAGATTTCTTTTCTTTTGAGATGTTCTTTCTTTCCTATTCATATATTTGAGTTTGGGTTATTACAATTTACCCTCCTTTAAGATATTTCATCCTCAAAATTTACACTCGTTGCCCGAAGAGACGTGGATATTTTGCATGATAAGGCTTTAAAGCCAAAGCCACCGTTCAAACTAATAGTTTCTAACTCACGACTCTATACAACAATTCAAAATACCATTAAAGGCTAACACTTACCCTTAAAAGAAATTACAACTCAATGCCTTTGAAGACCAACCCTCACCCTTACCGAGCTTTGCACAATACCTTTCTAGAATTTACACACACACCTTTACTGGGCAAAATTCTTTTGGATTAATCGTACCCTTCTATGGTAGTATCTTTAAGAACACACGGTCCCCCACTACAAACTCCAGGTTACATCTTTGATTATCTGCACAACTCTCTTCAATCTCTCTCAGATCAACTCAATCTTATCAGTAGTAATTTGAACTATCTCGGGTACAAACAACTTTCTCTCTCTGACTTCTTTTCAACAAATTGGGTTTCAACATTCTCTACCGTACAACGCTTCGTAAGGGGCCATCCCTATAGTTGACTGAAAACTATTGTTATATGCAAACTCGATCAACGATAAATGTTCTTCCCAACTTCCAGCAAAGTCTAAAATGCATGCTCTAAGCATATCTTCTAAGGTCTGAATTGTTCTCTCCGATTGACCGTCAGTCTGTAGATGGAAAGCCGTGCTAAACTTTAAAGTAGTCCCCAATGCTTCTTATAAGCTTGGCCAAAACCAGGACGTAAAACGTGGGTATTTGTCCTATACTATAGAAACTGGTACTTCGTGTAGCTTAACTATCTCATCGATATGAAACCGTGCAAATCGATCCACAGAATACATCATCTTTATTGGTAGGTAGTTGTAGACACCTCAATTTGACCCCACCCAATCTTAGGTGGATCCGATGATGAAAACAGATGAAACAAGTGCTTCAACTCAATCCTCGAAAAGTGATCCAAGCTCGAAATTTGAACCTTAACCATAAAAAACATTCAAATCCAATAACATGTTGTCCAAGCAATTCCCAAACATGGCGATCGCCAACTGCATTGTAGCGACCGCCAATAGAATCTTGTGGTACCTTTTCCAACATGGCGACTGCAAACCCCAACATGGCGACCGCTAGCTCACATTGTGGCGGCTGCCAACTCCAAATGGCCTGACGTATCTAAAAATGTGTCAACATCTCATTGGTTTTAAAAACTCTATAAATACCGTACCTCTGGTACGTTTTCAAGGACAGAAAATTAGAGAGTGGTTTAGTGAGAGAAATTCTACCGAAATGCCGAGTAATTTCGAGTCTCGACGCCGAAGTCCTACCGAAATACCGTAAGCCGAGTCTCCGAAGTCCTACTACCCTAGTCGGGATCACTACCCGAGGATTGGAGTATTGGAGTACATTTTCCCAATTTGAGGATTCCGTAACAATCCAGGTATTCCGCTTGGATCCCTGATTATTCTAGCTCCATCTTCTCTCTTTTGGAGCGATCAGGTTAATATTCATTTATTTCTTTCAACTACATTATTGCATTACTTATTAGTTGTTATGTTTATGTTTAAATTCAAGTTTTAGCTTACTAGTTTATTTATTTGCTTATTTATATTAAAATTTAACTAAAATAATTAAATAGTGTTAATATTTCTCGCGATTGCAATTTACAATGTTGTTAATCGTTATAATCTAAGCACTTACATAAAAATGGTTGTAATAGTCAATATTACACCTATTTAATTTAAATACTCAATTTCTTTTCTTTTCTTTCTTTTTATGTTAATTTAATATTCTAATTTTTATTTTCATTTTCTTTTCTTTTAGTTAAGTTTCTTTTCTTTTTAATAGCATTCAATTTCATTTTCTTTTCTTTTCTTCAATATTAATGTTTTATCTAGCTTATTGTAATTTCCTTTTAATATACCATTTATGTTTTTTCCTTTCTTCTCTTACAATATTAGGTTAATATTCTTTTATTAGCATTGTTTTAATATTCAAGTTTTCATTTTTCATTCTCATTTTCTTTTAATATAGTATAGTTTATTATTAGTTTTAATCTCTCTATAAAATTTCATTTAGCATTTCTTTAGTATTCATTTTTGTTTACTAAACTCTATTTTTTTCTTTTTCTATGATTACGTTTTGCTTTCATAGCACCTACTTTATTTTTATCTTTTATTTTGAGACTCAAAAATCTCAAAAAACTTTCAAGCTATTTCCCCCTTTTAATAAGATTAAAACACTTTTATTCATTTCATTTCATTTTCCTTTTATTCCCTTTTAAAATATAAAATGTGAATGGTTAGATTTTCTTATTAATAGCATTTCTAATCTTTTTATATTTCTTTCTTTTGTCAAACTCCTTTTTCTTTTCTTTTGGAATCTTAAATTATATTTTGTTATAAAATTCTTTTTTTTCTTTGTTCTATGCTTTCTTTTAATGTAGAATTTTATCTTTTTTTAATGCATTTCTCATTTCTACCTAATTTGCTTTGACAACATATATATTTTGATTATTTTCTTCAAAATCATACCTAGAATAAATTAGCTTATATTTGTTTGCAATCTATGTTTAGGTAATTCTAACAATTTTAGCATATATATATATTTTTTATTTTTTAACCAAATCATGCTAGTTTAGGTTTTTTTAAACAGTATTGCATGTAGGTATGTGTACCATGTATGCTTTAGTTAGAAATTTCATGTCATAGGATTTAGAATTTTACCGTTTTATTCGTTTTGATTTGGAGTGCTATGTACATATATTATGTATTTTTTATAGTTGATTTTGGATGTTCTCTCTTTGCCTCTATTTTCTTTATTTGCATGCATTTAAGAAATCATATTAAAGAACCATTGATGATTAGTAGAGGCCAACCTTACAGTTGAGCGAATGGGGTGCCTAACACCTTTTTCGATTCGTACCTTAACTCCCGAACCTTCTTTCTCTGGTTAACGTTTCAAAGATCAGTAGCCAATTTTATTTTTCTTAGTTTTTTCTAAAAACTAAGTGGAGACTCTATTTTTAACAGAAAGGGATTTTCAAAATTTAATTTTCAATGTGTTAAATGATTTTTTTAAGTATTCTTTGAATTCTTTATTTTTGAACATTTTTTAAAATGATCCTTAAATCCTAACGCCACAGTATTTTCTAACGACTCTGTTGGGGACTGGTTTATAAAATCAAATAAGAGGGCTAAACTGGAAAATATCATTGGTTCTTAATATGTATCTCTCATCTGTATTTTCATATGCATGTGCATTGTTCTTCAAACTCCATTGTCTGGTCGACCTGATGCCCTGAACGTTAATCCGTTTCAGGGATTGTTAGGAAGACGGGCAATCCTTACTGACTGTACGCTATTATAGGTGCAGTAAAAAAGTTCAGGCACTGTTTGACCATACTCTTCATGGGAGGTATATACCCGACTTTATTCAGAATGTACCCTATTCGTTTGATCAAAACTAGCTTTTTGCATATAGTAAACTTAGAACTCCCCATTAGATGACGCTAACCCTAGTAGAATTATTATTTTCTTTATTGTTTGTTTTGATTGCCATTGTTAGGCTTACTTGTTCAGCTTAGGCTAGTTCCTTCCCCGGGTTCGACCTGGGTTTTCTGTTATCATTTGCATTAGGCTAGCTTTTTCTTCAGTTTCTTACCCGAGTTTTGTCTCTCATCACTTTCAATTTTTTTACCGTCATCATGACCGTGTTTCATCTTAGCTTCTAGGGTGATTTCTCTCTCCTCTGGGATCTTCCTGGGTCATTAGTTCTCTCCCCCTTGACATAGGCTCGTTTCCTCCAAATCCTCGACATAAGTTCGTTTCTTTCAGACTCTTGTAATACCCGCAAGAATTATTTTCCTACTGTTATGCTGCCCGTTTTTCCTTTTTTTTTTGGTCGAACCAGTCCGGTGAGCATAGCTTTGTTCTCTTGCCAGAGTGCTGTCTGTTTTTAGGATAACCTTCCCCCTAGTTTTTAGTTGATCCCCTTTTCAGCCGTCATAGTGATTTTTGAGTCATCCTGTTGTTATGCTGCCAATATGAGCCCGGCAGGGGCATTGTTATAGCTTCCATGGTTTTTTGTTCATGATCTGTTATTTTAGAAATTTGAGATATCTACTATCTGTTATCATAATATTTTCCCAGGAATTGTTTAATACTGGTCATTTTGTTTTTAGAATCTAGGTTTCTCTGTGGGATTTCAATTGGATCGAAAAAAGTACAGTCAATACGTAAGATCAGTGATAGGAAGACTTTGTAGAGTATCTGAACAGCCGACTGAGTCAGCTGAAATGGCAAAAAATGAGATGAATCTAGCATCCCTAATGAGGGTGATTACTAATATACAGAGAGCCGTAGAGCAATAGACCCAGGCTCAAGTGCAATGTTAGGCACAGATTCGAGCAATTCAAGCCCGTATTCCTATTACGAATGGACAACCAGATGAGACGAACGAGAATGGAGAGGACTTTTGGGATGACAACCAAGTCCTTGATGGACCGTAAGTTGTCCCACCACCACCACGGAATCCTAGTCAGGTGATAGCTGAGGAGGAAAACACTACGCAGTCTAAAAAATCTGCACTGATTGAGAAGATCGATAGGATGGAGAAGGTCCTTAGAAAAGCTAAGGGAGTTGAGGAATATATGCTCGATGTAGAGGGACTTTGCCTGTTCCCAGATGCAAAATTGTCAGAAAAGTTTAAAATGTCGGACATAAAAAAATTTGACAGAATCGGAGATCCTAGAATTCATCTCCGAATGCACGTTGGTACCTTGTTGCCAATGGGGATTGATGACCAGTTGAAGGCTCAGCATTTTCACCGATCTCTTTCTCGAGAAGCCCAAAAATGATTTCTCTCTCTTGATGTAGTCAAAACCAGAACTTGGGAAGACATCGCAACCGTTTTTATCAGCTAGTATAGTTACAACGTCCAACTGGATGTAACTACCCAAGAGCTCGAAACAACTCGATAGGAGAATAGGGAATCTTTTGTTGACTTCCTGACCCGATGGAGGGGTAAGGTTGCTAAGATGACAAATCGACATTCTGAAAAGGAGCAAGTATGGATGGTGGTAAAGAACCTGAAGTCTCCGTTAAAACGTTACTTGATCACGCAGCCACTCTCCACATTTAAGCAATTGTTTGACGCCGGGGTTCAAATAGAGGATGCTATCCAGTCTGGGGATATTGAAAAAGTCGAGCCAAGCCAGAAACACTAAGAAGGACCTTCCTTACAACCAACCAGAATCAATTCGGTGCTCGCTCAGGCGAGGTGAACCTTTTGAATCCTTCCACCCATCTAACGAATAACCTTCGACAGTCAGACAATGGCCAACAGCAACAAAAGCCGAGAAGGGTCTTTACCCCCCTCAATATCTCTTTATCCATCGCTCTGAATTGACTCGTCAAGAAGGGGCTCATCAAGCCATTGGACCCCATGCCTGTTCCTGATCCCCTACCGCCAAAGTTTAATGATTCCCAATACTGCACCTTTCACCAAGGCCACGGGCACCTAATCGAAAAGTGTTTGAGACTCCGGCATGAGATTCAAAACCTCATTGACAACAAGGATCACACCACCATCTGTCACCCCAAAACCAAATGTCACTACTAATCCACTACCAAATCATGCCAGGCAGGCTGGGATAAATTACATGTCTCTGGGGGAATTAGAGGACCCGAGTTAGCACATCTGTTCAACGCACCTACCGCGCCCTCATATTTCAAAAACTGAGAACCAGATAGCATGCTCATTCATGATGATTAGGGGCAGTCGAGACAGGATGAAAGAATAGAATGATGATGCTTGGAAATTGTATCGACCGCTAATCCAAGTCTACCAACAAGAGGAGGAGCGCAACGAAGAAGATGACTGGCTATTGGATTACCCGAGTCGACCTTACGGGTTTGGCCATGTGCTTGATGGAATCACCATTTCCCAACTTTTTTAGGAAGAAGTATACGTCAATGAAATGCAGTCCTATTGGCTGGTAAGGATTGTGTTAAAATCTGATGGGGCCGAGTGGATTAATTTATGGGCCGCTCGGGAACAGCAGATGAATTTTATTGAAGAGGACATTTGAGAGAAAATTGATAATACATGGGCTATTGAAGATGACAAGGAAAGAAGAGAAAGGACAGCCATTAGTGACTTAAATGACTTATGGGCGTTTGAAAGCCCTCTACACGAAGTAAGACAGACTGATAATGTGATACCAGGGTTATGGGATCCCGAAGACGGCGTGAAACACCTAACTAGAAGTGGACGACACTTTAAGCCAGCTAAGCTAGAGAAAGGACAACCAAATGGAAAAGGGATAGTGACAGAGCAAGAGGAGGAAGATGATGCTGTATTGAGACAGTTGAAAAAGATGCAAGCCAACATCAGCATTTGGGGGCTGCTGATGGCCTCACACAAACACAGGCAAGCAGTGCTGAAAGTTTTGAATAAAGCTAGCGTTCCGATAGAGGCCACCCCGGAGCAACTGGTTGGACTGATTCTGTTAACGGTTGAATCAAAAGTCATTTCTTTATCTGATAAGGATTTTCCCGTTGAGGAAAAAAGTCACAATAAGTCGCTTCATAACACCGTCAAGTGCCTAGAAAAATGGGTCCCAGTTACCCTCATCGATAACGGGTTTGCCTTGAACGTTTGCCCATTGAGGACGGCCGTGTGTTTAGGGATGAGGCCAGATCAGTTCACTCCCTGCAATCAAGGGGTATGAGCCTATGTTAACACAAGAAGGGACGTACTAGGACTGGTGTCGTTCGCTATTTCAATAGGACCTCTGGAGACGTCGGTTGAGTTTCATGTGTTGGATGTGCCAGCCTCCTTCAACCTGCTGCTGGGCAGGCCGTGACTACATGACCCAAGTGTCCAGGCGGTACCGTCTACCCTTCACCAAAAACTAAAATTGATAAAGAACGGGACAGTCCTGACCGTTCATGGAGAGGACAGTATTCACCCTCCGAAATGAGGAGAGGGCACAACTCTACTAGAAGTTCAGCATAGTGAAGATGATGTGTTGCTAAGTGGTTTTCAGTTCGATGAAACACAGGCTGTTCAGACGCTGATGAATTAAGAAGAAAGGTGTGTCAACCCACGAGCTTTAATGATGATGAGAAAAATGTCATTCTTTCCGGGCATGGGATTGGGACGTAAACTGCAGGGAATCCTGGAGCCCATTTAGGTATTGCCAACTTCGCACCGTTTTGGTTTTGGGTATGAGCCGACGGAAGACAATCTGGAAGGGCCTAAAAGGGGACGAAAGGCCAATTATTCTGGGACGTTCAATGGATACTTCATCAAGGAAGGGGAAGATTTCCCGTTTTATGGCTTTTTGGAGTCGTGGAACGATGAAGAGACCAATCAAAAGTTGCTAGGGTTGGAGATCTTTTTCAGCCACCAGCTATCTGATACGAAAGATGAAGAAATAATGGAAAGAGAGAAGGAAGAAAAGAAAGTCCATGAAGAAGACTGGGCCGACAAACTCGATGGTACCGACATAGGAATGCTGTTTAATGAAAAGATGGCTCATCTGCAGATAACTGATTAGGATTGCTTCATGATGGGTTTCAGCGCACCAGCAGACTTTACTAAGCTCATCGTCGATGCGGCTATGAAAGAGGTGAAGAATTGGACCATCGAGTCTTGTAACGAGCAGGTCATCT
>JAOTRH010152873.1:0-13205 GCA_034768845.1 Heliamphora exappendiculata | reverse complement strand
TCATTCTCTGTAAATTTCAGATTTATGTAATTTGTTGAAAACTTAATAAAGATATATTTTCTGGATCCCCGAGCATGAATTTTATGTCGGCGTTGAAAATTCTCCCAACAATTTTTTACATATAACACTAAATCCTCCTAGGTATCAGACAAGTATGTTTTGCCCAGAAATGGTGTTAGTAGATTCTTCTCATAGTATCATCCTCTTACGTGTTCTTGAAGAGAAGATTCTCTGTCATGTAATATTTTTATATCGTGCTTAAAATAATGTTATTTTAATGAAATTTAAAATTAACATTTTATTTATAAAATGATGTTATTTTATACACTGTACAATACATTATATTAAGAAAAATCATATATCGTGTCCTCGTGATAAATGGTTGATCTAAAAATTGTTAACAACTCTTTTGCAAAGCGTTTAAATTCCATACGGAAGAACTGTGAATTCCATGCATTACGGTTACCCAATCATCTCATTAGTTTCTAGGTTTTCTATTTGACGAATTAAACTTAACTACTGAGCCTCCTCTATGACCGTGTTTGGTTTCTTTCTTTCTTTCTTTCTTTCTTTCTTTTTTTTTCAATTTTTTTTTTATATTAGCTATTTGACATAGTCTAAAAACTAAATCAACTTTCTATGCTTAAAAAGATTAACTAAATTTTTGTGACTTATTTAAAAAAAAAAAAAAATTCTATTCACGTGCTAAACACTCTTACTATTTTTTTATAAATGAAATACTACAATACTTTAAATTAAATAGTCAATTTTACTCATAAAAAGTAAGCGTTAGTATGTCGAACACTATAACTTAAAAGTAAAAAAATATAAACATATTTGACATTTTAATAAAAACTAAAAATTTCCATGAAAAAATATTCTAAATAATTTAACTTTTTTTCTATTTTATAGAAAACCTAAACCTTAAAAGCTCACTTTTTTAGACATCTCAACGTATACTTTTTTTTTTTATATCAAAATTCAAACATTTCAACGTTTAAATTAAAATGAAGCAAGTATCAAAAAAAGAATTAAAATGAAGCAGTAGGCTAAAATGACTAATAGGCCCTGATTGGCTACCAAGGTTTTTTTTGACTAAACACGCAAAAAAATCATTATGGCTCGTTTGGCAAAAGAAATTAAAAAAATTAAAAAGCATAAACATTAAAAAGCTTAAAAGTTAATTCAAAACACTAATTTTTAAAATATTTTATTTAAATGCCCACAACTTTTAAAATATAACAATATTCTTTATTTATAATTTATTTACTACTACTACTACTAACTATAAATAATTGTTATTTTTAACTATATAGAATGACAAATTTGTCCAACTTGAACAAAAAGTAAAGAAAAAAAAAATTAACATTTTATCTAATCAATCAAATTAAAAAAAGTTAGTTTAAAACTAATTTACCAAACAATTTAGTTTGAATCAAATTTAGTTTTTTTTGTTTAAAATACAAAAAATAAAAAAAAAATCTACTCTTAAATTAATAAAGTTGACTATTTAATTTAGAATATTATAGTATTTCATTCATAAAAAAAGAAGTGACAAAATTTTAGTTAATTTTTTTAAGTAATAAAAGTTGGTTCAATTTTTAAACCATGTCAAACAATTGATATAAAAAATTAAAAGAGAAAAAAAAGAACCAAGTCAAACAGTAGTAAAATTTAATTCCGTCAAATAGAAGACCTTGGAACTAATGAGATTAATGGATAACCTAATTATTAGGTACTTTCGAAGTTTTATATGATAAATTTATGTAGTATTTTTATTTAATATAATAATAATAAATTTTATAATAGAGATATAATAACTCATTTTTATTGAATAATTAAAAAATAAATAATAACATATATTATATAAATTATAATTATTTATTTATTAAAAATAACACATAATATTACATATATATTACTTGGAGAGCAGCTAATAATTTTTTGCTCGAGTGGGTCATCCTCATAATTCCTACGTCTCATTTATTCCCGTCATTAGTTCCGACATCCCCCTCATTATCCTGAGTAGTTCCCTCATTAATCATAGGACCATCAAAAACCAAGATATGGAACATTACTTACTTAATGTCGAGAGTGATAATGTCGGAGTGATTGTGACGATTTTAGAAATTTTTATTGATAAGGTGATTTAAAATTTTTATTTTTATTTATTTTATAAAATAATAATATTTATATTAGATAATAATTAATTATCTATTATTAATATATTATAAATTAAATTACACGTATTAATTAATAAGTAGAATACAGTTTTAATATAATAATATTATTATTTTGACAAAAAAATTATATACAAAACATGAATTTTTACGATTGTATTCTACGAGATTTTGTCTTCATTTGGCAAATTGACTTTAGGCTAGACTTTTTATTTAAAGTCGTTTTAAGCTAAATAAGCAAAAATTTCATTTGGTAAATCGTATGAGTGATCTTAAGCCAAAATACGATGAGCTAAAAAGATTTGCTTAAATTGGCTTTTAAGGCAAAAGAGGTTTAAGTTAGAAAATTTTGTTATAATTTTTTAAAATATATTTTTATATAATTTTATGTTCGATATAAATTTTGTTTGATAGATTTTGACTAGTAGATTTTAAATATATGATTATTATAAAAAAAACAAATGTGTATAATAAAATTTATAATATTTATAAAAAATATATAAAATTATTTTATATAATAAAATAAAAAGGCTAAAAGGCTAAAAGCCTTTGAGTTCCCAGACATGCCTTTTTGGTTTTTTATTTTTTTTGCTTTAAACCAAAAGACAAAAAGACTGACTGTGAGCCATTTACCAAAGAAGCCTTTATATTTTAAAATTGGTACATAATAGGTTAGTTGTCAATAGTATCAAAAATGTTATTTTTGTTACGATTTTTAGGTTTTAATCTCTAAAGGTAAGATTAACAGATTTGGACAACCAAACGGTAATCTGCGTAGACTTCAATTTACAGTAGCAATCACCAAAGAAATAATAACAACCAACTACGCAAGATATACGTAGTTCGACTGACTGCCTATCTCCATGGGGGAGAAAAATCAATCAACTAAACTATTTAACACAGATTACAAGATTTATACTGTAGCTCACACTATCTGTAACTTCAAACTGAGCCTCTCACTGTCTCTCTACTACTTCTCTGATTTCAAAATTGAGCCTCACACTGTGTTTATAGACATTCAAGAATGATCTTCCTCACTCTCTGTTCGTTTTTAATGTTTTCTGAACGATCTCCATGTTTTCTAAACATAAAAATAATATATATAAGGCATACAAGATTAAAACCCTACCATAAACCTAATCCTAGCACTAGCATCAAGCGGACCGCTAAGAGGTTGATCCGGTCGAGCGAACCCTCACCCGAGACTAAAACAGAAAAAACTTAAAAATTTGGGTTAAACCTAACAATTTTCAATATGTGCGATCAAACGATCATTGAATCAAACCATACAAAGAATTAACTTAATATTTAACTTTATAAAATAGTTATTATGTTCTTGAAGTTGCACACCATGGCTTTCCAAAAGTACGGATGTATCATTAATGTTGAGAATAAAAATACTAAGAGAAGTAATTTCATGCAACGCGTTGAAAATAATTGTATAGTGTTTTATATTATTACAGAGTCAATTAAATTTTCAATGGGTTCAATTATACACAAATTAAACAATTATTATAATAATAATTTTTTTTAAAATTCTTTAATGGGGTCAATTGACCCCACCATGCTCCTAGTGGCATCACCCTAAGAGTGATGCTTGACAAACAACTCTATAGTTATTTATTCTAGAGATGTTCACATTTGATTTCATTTTGAGTAAAATCAATAATCAAACCGTTTTAAACGGTTCCTAAGGTTTAAGAATTGGAATCAAACCGTATCAAAAGTAAGGATCCGCTTTTGGATCGTTGATTTTTATCTATAAACAAAATTTGTCGGTAATGAATTTTTTATTTACCAATGCATAATATGTTGGGAAAAATAAATAAACTTATCGCACCCAAAAATATGCTGACTTTTACCAACGCACAGAGTTTGTTAGTAATGAGTTTTTATTTACCGACGATCCACATGTTGGCAAAAATAAATACTGCGTAGGTAAAAGGTTTACATTCTGATGGTGGGAAAAAAATTTGACGCCAAATATTTTTCAATACTATTTGCCTACGAATGAGTTCTGTGTCGCTAAGAAAAATTTTTGTTTAAACTTTTGCCAACGTATTTTGTTTTGTCGTAGCCAAAAATATATTTGCCAACAAAAAATGCCATGCGTTGACAAATTTAGTCGTCAATTGTGCATTTTGTTGTAGTGTTAACTTTATAAAATAGTTATTATGCTCTTGAAGTTGCACATCATGGCTTTCCAAAAGTACGAATGTATCATTTATGTGCAGAATAAAAATACTAAGAAAAGTAATTTGATGCAACGCGTTGAAGATAATTGTGTAGTATTTTATATTATTACATGGTCAATTTATTTTTTAATGGGTTCAATTATACACTAATTAAAAAATTACTATAATAATAATTTTTAGGGTAAATTATACTTACCTCTCCTGAGGTTAACTAAAATTATAGAAATCTCCCATGAGGTATCTGAAATTATACTAACCTCCCATGTCAATATTGTTCCCCTAACGCCATTAATAGCAATGAAAAATTTATTGATTTAACCCTAATCTAGAGCCCAATGACTCACGCCTCTTGACTCACTCAACTCATTTCCACTCAACCCTACTCAGTTTTTTTCTTATCCAGATCCACCAACGTGCTATCCCAACTTCGCCCCAACCCCGTCGGCAACACAGAAAAAAACCACCATCACCATCTACTGTATAACACCGGCAACCTTTGTCCCACCACTACTGACCTCCATCCCACTGTGTCGCACCACCACCACCCGCCATGGCTCCACCACCACCATCGCCATAGTTGCTGATCTATGTAACTATTTACTGATCTAAAATGTTTACTAATCTATGTTTACTGATATAAAATTTATTGATCTCGCACCACCACCACCACCATAGTTAATTTATGATTAATTGATCAAAAATGTTTATTGTTCTGCGCGCAAATTTGAAAAAATCAAATTTACTGATCTAAAATGTTTACTGTTTACTGTTTACTGCCGCCGACCAACCACCACAACCAAAACCCTCAAATTCTATGTCGCCACTACTATCGAAACCCACCCCCACCATTGTTTGCAACTCCGTTCACTAAGGTTATGTACACCATCGTCTGCAACCCAAAAACTTGCCCTTGTCTTGCTTGCTCGCAGGGCGAGATTGATCGATCGAGAGATCCAGTAATAGATTTTCTTTGAGAAAACCTAAACGGAGATTTGTTCATCATAGGAGCTCTCTGGTTGGGAGTTGGATCGGTGGCCTGGGAGTTGGTCAGCGATGGTGTCGTTGGGTCGATGGCAGGCCAGCAACGAGATGATGCCGGGACAAAAGCGACAACTGTGGGATAGGGCCGGTGGCTGGCTGGTTGCGGCGATAGTGGAGGCCCAGCATATATATATATAAGAGATAGATAGCAGGGACCGAGAGAGACAGAGGAGGAGGAGGAGAAGGGTGGTCGGCGGCGGAACGACGGCGAGGGCGGCGACAAACGTGGATGGCGGGCTTGAAGGCATGGACGGCTGAGATGAGTTTGATTGGTATGAAGGGTTTGGATTTAGTGAAAATAGAAGGTTGGCAATGGGTTGTTAAGACAAAATTGAATTTTAACCTAAACTCACAGGGTTGGAAAGGTCCTTACACATTGTTAAGGGCAAATTTGGAACACAAAATATATTTTTATGCTTAGCTTATCAATTTCCATCCATTATCTTAACAGTGAATAAATGGAAAGAAGAATCTGATACTAACAACTAAAACAGAAAGAAGCACAGTGTAATTTCAGAGATCTCAAGGGAGGTTTCTGTATTTTCAGTTAACCTCAACGGAAGTGAGTGTAATTTACCATAATTTTTAAAAAAATTCTTTTAATTGGGTCAATTAACCCCACTATGCTCCTAGTGGCATTACCCCTTAGAGTAATGCTTCGCAAACAACTCTATAGTCATTTCGTTTGATTTCGTTTTGAGTAAAATCAATAATCAAACCGTTTTAAACGATTCTAAGAGGTTAAAGAATTAAAATTGAACCGTATATATATATATCGTGAAACTAAACCGATCCAAACCAAAAAATAACAGTTTGATTTTGATTTGGAACCGTAGTTCTAAGAGTAAACATTTATTATCTATTTTATGTTAAAAATTATTTTTTTATTTTTTTCTATTAAATCTTTATTATCTTTATTTTTTTCATTTATATTATTTTACTTTAGATTTTATCTTATCACTTGTTTTTTTATTCTTACAAATAGCTATTTCTGTTTGTATAAATTATAATTTTTTTTTTATTTTTTTTATCTATTACCAATAGTTTATTAATTATATAATATTATGATGTAATAAGAAGAAATAAAAATAAATAAATAATAAAAGAGAAGATATAAAATAAAATAAATAATATTTTAAAGTTTTTTCTTTATATATAATACATAATATAAATATTATTAATAGGCAACGATTCGATTTTGTTCTATACAGTCTTTTGAAGCTTAATCTGTAAATTGAACAATAAGAAAAAACTTATAATTATTTGAAACCGAAACCAAATTATTCACATAAAAAACCGAATCAAATCATAAAATTTGAATAGATCCGAACCACTTTAACCCTTCCGATAACTTTTTAAACACCCCTGCTTTATTCATTAATACATGATAATACTAGCATATCTAACACATCTTGGTCAGTTTCCAATCTCCTTAGACTTCTTACCATGTTTTGCTAATTAGGGATCCTATAGAAAAATGCTGGTAATTATAATCATAAATGCCTAATTCCTAGAACATTTTTTTTTTTTTTTTTGTAGAAAATTTGTCAACATATTGATCATCAAACACATCCATCTTATACAACCCACATAACTCCTAGCAGGTGACTCGATGAAGTAACCACAGTGATAGATAACTAACTTAATCAATGTATTTGCCATCACTACATGCATAAATAAAATAAAAAAACATATGGGACCA
Source organism: Heliamphora exappendiculata (assembly GCA_034768845.1). Classification (NCBI taxonomy): domain Eukaryota; kingdom Viridiplantae; phylum Streptophyta; class Magnoliopsida; order Ericales; family Sarraceniaceae; genus Heliamphora; species Heliamphora exappendiculata. Next base: position 6,087 of record JAOTRH010152873.1, on the reverse strand, counting down.
CAATCAATATCGCAAAAAACAAATAATAATACTATGATAATTATATTTATAACGTGACATCACATGTGTAATACTTAAAATAAATTAATTGTGAGTTGATAAGACGATATAAGCAAATGGTGAATTCGTAAGATGATATAAACACCACGCATGCATAAGGTATCACATCAAATACGGTACTCAGTGTTGGAATTTAATTACTAATCTCCGAAAGCAGACGAAAGAACAAACATGCACACACTCAAAAAAATTCACACAATAATATATGTGGTTCAGCACAACTTGTCTATGTCCGTCGGTGAAAAAGATAGTCCATTATAATCGTAAGATGTACAATAATATACAAAAAATACATCAAAATTCGACAATCATAACCTGAATTTTGAAACAAACTCCGTTCCTCCGCTCAATGATTACTCATGTGCCCCCAATATTTTTTCGTCTCTTTCTACATCTCTACCCATTTGTTATTCAATTCTCCACAGACATACTAGAATTATGAAACTTATATTTATAGACAAACTCAAAAACTCTAACCGCCATATAATTAAAACCCTAATTAAATGGATTTGCAAAATACAAAATACATACACAACACCCAAATATGATCACAATGGCATTACTCAAAAAACATATAAACCAGGACAACATCATATATATACACACATCTTTAATAGTAAAAACCAAACAAGTAAAAAACAAACAAAACAAAAGGTTTGAATTGGCCTGATGGTCAAGAGTTTAGACTTTAGAGTTTCCTTTCTCAAAGGCTTTGAATTTCAATCCTCCTAAGTATTATTAATTGTTAGAGAGTGAATCCATAAGTGTTTCGTCTCGGTTTTAATCGGACTCTTACTAGCAAATAATGTGATTAATCTCTTAAAAATTAGTTATTGTGTGCGTAAGCTAGCCCAACAACCTTATAGCATCTCAAATTGTGCTCCCTAAAATTTATTCAAGTGGCTCCCTAAAAAGTTATTATAAAAAATTAAGTTTTTATTTACAACTCTAATCATACTCCATATTTTAGAGAGTCGTATTTTTTAAAAAAAAAATTAATATCTAGTAATTTAAAATTTTCAACGGTCATATTATAACAGTTATTTTTTTTAAACAAAACTTTATTCATTTTAAATTTAATATATAATAATTTAAAATTTTCAACAATGATATCGCTTTCAACATTATTGTTATAAATGGCATCATCGTCCAGTGGGTCATCCCTCATAACTCGCATCTCCCAAGATATGGAACATTACTCAGTGGTGCACAAACAACTCCACAGTCCTTTGTTCATTAATAAATGCTAGCATATCTAACACATGTTAGACACAGTGTGAGGTAGCTTTTTTATTTTTATTTTTTTGATTTTTAGTGAAATTTTTTTATATTAATTTAAATGATGATATTTTTTAAATCTCTCTTGAATATAAGAAACCAAAAAAGTAAAAAAAATTGACCCAAAAAAAAAAAAGTTCAGATAAGATGAAAATAGTTACTTTTAAGGCTTTTACGTGATTTTTTTCATTTTTTTTTTGATTTTTTTGATTTTTTTTTCAAAACGGTTATAGTTTTAAATTTACTTTATCATGATAAATCGAAAAATTAAAAAAAATAGCTCAAAAATTTGAAAAAATTCATAAAAGACGAAAAAAGCCAAAATAAAGCCACAAAAAACTAAACCAAACAGAGCCTTAGTTGGTTTCCAATCTCCTTAAACTTCTTACCAAGTTTTGTTTAAGAATCTTATAAATAAATTGCTGGGAATCATAAATGCCTAATTTCTATAACATTTTTTGTGGAAAATTTGTCAACATCTTGATCATCAAACACATATCCTTACCACCCTCATAACTCCTAACACGTGACTACTTGAAGTAACCACTGTGGTAGATAACAAACTCAATCAATGTATTTGCCATCACTGCATGCATAAATAAAAATATATATGGGACCACAATCAATAATGATAAAAACATATAATAATATTACGATGATCATGTTTTGAAAATTATATTTATAAGGTGGCATCACATATGTAATACTTAAAATAAATTGTTAATCAATAAGATGATATAAGCAAATGATGAGTTCGTAAAATAATATAAGAATCATACATAAAATAACGTATCAAAATATGGTACCTGAATGTAGTCACCATAGTATTTCTCAAAAACATATAGATTTGGGACCACATCATATATACACATATCTTTGATGGTAAAAAAAACTTACAAAACAAATCCTAAAAATTGATCTAGTGGTCAAAAATTGAGATTTTATGATTTGCTCTCTCAAAGGCTCTAAGTTCGAAGCCTATGAAGTATGAACAATGCCATTAACATTTACCGAACTTTCTGAATTTAGTGATTCAACCTTGATTCCCTTTCCTTCTCCGCTCTAAATTTTTTTTCTTTTTTAATTCTCATAATTTGTGAATAATTATTCAACAATAAGGGACGAGTTTTGTGGCAAAAGTTACAAATTAAGTGCGGAGTAACAAGTAGTATGATTTCATTTGGCAATAAGTTTTAAGCTAATTTAAATGAATTTTAAAAAATAATTATTTGTGTGATTGTTTGGTAAAGTGCTTTTCGGTTTATAATTTATTTGATTTTTAGTTATTTAGCATTTTTACTTTTTGAGTAAAATACGAATGTAATCTTTCCAATTCTTCTATAACAATTTTCGTTTTCTTTTTAAATTTATAATATGATGTCAACCTTTTGAACTAATAATTTTATCGCAGAATTATATTAAATTAAGAAAATTGCAACACAAATTTTATTTATTAATATAAATTTAAAATTTAGTTTTGTAAAAGAAGACTCTTCCAATTAAATAAACTTTTTTATTTGGTATTTTCTTTGTACGCCAAAAAAGTATTTAGAAACAACTCGTGCATAAAATATTAGGATTTAGGGGTTTGTTCCCTCTTAAATCTCAAATTCAAAACTTTTTCATGAAATTAAAAAAAAAAGTGGTCATTTGCCACTTTACTTTTTTTGTTTATCCTATTTATTAAATTCAAACATGAATAGCTTAATTTAGCACGGAATGTGATGTGATTTTAAGTCACTTTGAGCTTATCTGACCTAAGTAAGTTACAGTAAGATGTTTGACTTAAAAGGCAATTTACCAAACAAGATCAATAGTTTAAGTTATTTAATTTTTAACCTTTTATCACCAAAATGATGAGAAAAATACAAAAAGTAAAGGATAATCAAAATAAATTAATAAACTAAACTTTTTATTTACTTTTGTATTTAGTAATTTTTTATTTTTTTATTTTTCACTTACTCCCATCAAGATAACTAAAACAATAAAAAATATTATCAAAAGATAATTTTTTTATAAAGAAATAAAAATCAGTCATCCAGGGCTAATATGAGCACAGGTAAGAAGAATATATTCGCCTTGTTTAGAATAATGGTTTATTTACTTATTTTATTTTTTAATTTTTAGTAATTTTTTATTATTTAGTTAAATTATTATATTTTCTTGATTTTGCTCACAGAAACAAGCCGAAAAAGTAAACTTTTATTAAATACAACAAGTTCAGATAATAAAAAAATAAACTAAAATAAATCAATAAAATAAATTTTATGTTACTTTTTTTTTATTTTTAGTGCATTATCTTATCTTTTAATAAAAAATTTATTTTTTCAATTCTTTCCATTGAAACGATCCGAAAAAATAAAAAAAATCAATAAAAAATTATTTCAAATAAATAAAATTTTTAAAAATTGTCTCAAATGAGACATGATGGGTCAGCCCAAATGCATATAGACTGACCCAAAATTCATGATTCGGCCCAACAGGCCGAAGACCAGAGCAGTTTGGAGGCCCAACACAACGCGAGCCTAGGATGGACTGACCTTTCGATCTCGGGCAGACGTAATAATGAGAGACCTAACCAAGGTCAGAGCGCATTTTATGTGATGGGATAATTAAATTCGAAACATTAATGGTCCGTACACCTCTGCATTGAATGACACTTGATATGATTCAAAATAATTAAGTAGCTTGCAAGATCCACAGAAAGGGCTTCGAACAAATCCTAAAAAGAAAAAAAAAGAGACTCCCACCAAAGCTGAGCATGGGAGATCGCCCCTTTCTTGTCAAATTTCGCCTATAAGTATTGAACTCAAAAACAAGATATACAAACGCATTTATTAATTGAAGTTCTACTAAATTTTTTTCGAAGTTTATCTTCTCCAATTCACAAGTCACCAACTTAGATATCGAAATCGAAAGAGCTTTTCAGTCAAGTCCGTCGGTTAATTTCAACCCTATTTTCTATGCAAGAGCAATAGGACCAGAATAACAATTTATGTTGTTCCAACCTCTTGGAGGCTGCCAGATTTGTACGCATTCAATGTCATGGGACCATGGTAGGCTAATTGTGAACTGGCACAATTGATTTCGCTTGCCCATTCTCTTTAAATTTATATTTTATATATATATATTTTAAGTACAAATTGGGTAATTGTGAATTGGCACAATTTATTTCGTTTGACCCTTCTCTTTAAAATGATTCTTTTAAAAATATCTTTAAGTAGAAAAAAAAATAGTACACCCACATATCTTTTATACAAGGATATGTATAAAATTTATACATATCCAAACGTGATCGTAATAATAAACAAAAATTTTAATTTTTATACCAAACGTGATCGTAATAATAAATCATCTTCTTCCAACCTCTTTGGCAAAGTTCATTTTCAATGCCAGGGGCCGATGAACGGCTACCTAGAAGCAAGCACAAATGATTTTATTTAATACTCCCATTAAATTAATATTTATTTATTTTTATGTTTTTAAGTGCAAAAAAATAGCTGAAGATATTTTTTATTTTAAAAAAGCATAAATTTATTGAAATTAATTGAATATATAATCTTTAATAGATCAAAATGATATAAAAGAATTCAAGTAGTTAATCTCAATTAATTACGAAAAAAAACTTAATTCAATTTGATTTAGTTTAATATGTACAAAATATTAATAGTGCATCCACACTTACATATCTTAAATTAAATTGCATTAAAAACTCAATTTTCAATCCAATCCAACCTGGAATTAATATTTGATAACAATATAATGGTGCAAAAACCTTGAGGTTCAACTAGTTCGGTTTTGAATTTGCTCACCCGTGATCATTAGTTGGAATTCTTTCATGACTACTGAAGGTTTGTTCGGTTATTAATTTTAAGATCCTAAAATTAGTTAAAGTGTGCACAAACTGATCAAGATACTCAATTATTAAAAAAATATAATTGAGCAAAAAATTATGTGGTCCAACTGCTGTTCGTGGGATCAAATTGAAAAGGTGAATAACATGATGAGTAATTATTTGGCAATTTGGGAATATCATATCTTATTTTTTACGTGATATTCTCCTTAAATAATGTAATAAAAAATATTTTAAATATAATAATATTAATCTATTTTTATTAAATAAATAAAAAACAAAAATAACTTACATATGTATTAAATATTTTTATTTATTTATTTAAAATACCACATAATATTCTGTATATAATACTATGAGATTACCTTGTAATTTGACGTTCTCGTTAAAAACTAAAATGTTCCATTCAATCCCATGTTGATTAATGTTTGAGAACAATATAATGAGCATGCAATCATATGGTCAAACTAGTGTTCCTGGGATTCGACATAAATGTATGAAAACAGCTTGTTATGTGCATTAATTAAGTGACTATTTGGAATAATTTATAACCTATCAAGTCGTTCTGTTTGATTTTTAAAAAAAAATTAATTAATTTTTTTAAATTTTTTTTTTCTAAAAAAAAGTCAATATATATTCTAAATAATTTAATTTATTTCAAACAAAATTACTATAATACCCTTTAAAAAGTCAACATTCTTCTCAAAAATAAAAAAAATAGTGCCAATATGTTAAATACTATAACTTAAAAATTAAAAATAAAAGTATTTTAAATATTTTTAAAAAAAAAAGTAAAAATAATATTATGTACTCAATGTAAGCTATATTATGTAGTATTTTTAACAAATAAATAATTATAACTCGTATGTGAGTTACTTTTTTGTTTCATAACTAAC
>JAOTRH010152862.1:0-13205 GCA_034768845.1 Heliamphora exappendiculata | reverse complement strand
ATGAGCAATGTATGTATATCATTTATTTGTTATGCATAGATATTCAATATTCTGTATAGTATTTAATCTGGTGTGTAGAGTACGACTTACACACAGAAGATCAGATTTTAAGTTATTACAGAATATAAGTTTTATGTTCATAGTTTAAATGAAAATTGACATACCATCGGTACGACTGTAGCACAGAGTTTTAGTAGGCCTGTTTTGATTATAAGGAACATATAATAACGTCGTTTATTGTTCTAACTCTCGGTATCAGTATACTTTGTGTAAATTGAACGGGACATTTGGAGTAATTAATTTTATACTAACTATATAAATTAATTTATACCCCAAAATTATTATGAATAGTGTTTATCATTTTAATCTTAAAATAATTATTGATTTGCATATATTTAATATTCGTTGTTTTAATTAATTAGAGGGTGCAATCTTATATGGATCTATATTCTCGATGAGTTGGATAGCGGTATTATTTATATGATAAATATTAATTATTGACAGAATCTACGTTCCGAAAGATCAAGATTGACGATACCCCCTTAAGAAAACTTATAAATTTTGACCGGGTCAAACCCTGCAGGTGAATATGATTATCCAGCGGTCAAATAAGTTAAGCAGAAGGGTTTAAGAAATATCAAGATGTCGATTAAATTAAATTGTCAGTAATTAAATATAATTAGCGGGTATCAGGAATCTTAACATGGGGAGAAATGGTAAGCATTTTATAACAGGAGCTCAATGCAAGATAGTCTTAAGATTATGAGTCAGAGTGTAATTATGATTCTTTAGTGGTATGAACTGTAATTCAGTATTTTATGAAAATTACAGAAATCGCTGCTGATTTTTCATAATTACAGATACCACTATGAGGTTTGCTTAATTACAAAAACTGCCGATACATGTCTGTGCTCCACTGGAAGTCTTACTCATAATTACTCTTCAGGTCTCTGCTGTAGCCCTATAAATATGCAGATAGAATGAACCAGTTCCATAACTTGTCTTCTAAGATTAAAGCTACCCTAATTTTGTCGATACGAGTTCTCAAAAGATTATAACCCATACTATATCTGAAAATCGTATAAAGGAATACAGTAGAAGATCTAACAAGAGTTTCAACTTGGGTTCAAATCGTAGTTAGAGATTCGATAATTAAAAATGTATTATTCTAAGTTAATTTTGGATGCATGGATTTTATTTTGATCGTTCATCATCAAAATTTTTATCTAGAGCCCGTTTTGGCATTTGCCTATCTAGTTAATTTTTTTCGTTAAACGTTTGCAAAATCAAAGATCTTGGCAGTCTTGCCTCCAACAGCATGTCCCGGCGAACATATATAACGATCCTCTAGTTATCCCTCATGCTGCTCGGTGGGAGCGGGGATTGAAGGGGACGAAGAGAGGAAGGAAGAGTGTAGACAGATTCCGTGAGTCCTTAGACTGGTTGACCCCCGATCAGGTATAGCTTCTACTTTCTGTTCTCTGCTCTATTTATTTATTTACTGCTTATTTCTGCACTGTTCTGGTTGCTGATCACTGTTTTCCCTAATCACATTTTTCTTATTTACTGTTCATTTATGCACCATTCTCACTGTTCATTTTGCTTACTGTTCTCTATTTGCAATTCACTGTTATGCTCTTTCACTGGTCATACTGCGCTCACTATTCATTCTATTCATTAATCCATGTCTTCCATTCACTATTTTGCTTTTTCATCGGTCACACTGCTCTCACTGTTCATTCTGTTCATTGTTCACTTTTGTTCTCCCTGTTCATATTGTTTTCACTGTTCCTTTTGACTGAACTTCTTTTCCTGCGGGTTTGTTGGGATGTTTGGCGCGAGATGGAGGATCGAGCTGGTTGGGATTTGATGCGCAGTCTTGATGCCTCCTAAATGTGGATCTTATTGGAGGGGCCTTTCTGCCGTGAGTACTATTTTGGAGAGAGGGTGGTCTGCCAGTAGCTGGGTTTCGACCATTTTCGAATCCCAATGGCTCCTCTCACCCGTATGCATTAGACAGATATTATGAGCCATGTAGACATCCTGATCGAGATGATGGGTACCCATGCATCCAAACTGCTAGGGCTTGAGGGAGGTTATACGGCATGGGCTTAGGGGCATTTGATGGGACCACTGGGTCCTCATTCTGTGGTTTGGCGGCCGGACATGGTATAGCTAGGAAGAGAGAGGCAGAGGCAGCAGCTGTCCCATGAGCAGGAGTAAGGGCAGGGGCAGGTGACGCAGGAGCTGGGGCAGCACGGGCTAGAGCCGCTGGTTCTAGAGCATAGGGAGTGATGGGTCCGGAGATTCCATGGGGCATCCCTACTTATATAGTGGGTCACTTGTTTGCCCTTCCTATTACGGTTCCACCGGCTCTAGAGTTCAGAGTTGATATCGCACAAGTTTGTCGTTACCTCTTTTTTCTTCCTTTTAGTTTGCTCAAATTGCATCTTCTTTTCACAGGTTAATCAGGCATGGATAGATCGCATGTTTCTTTTGTTGTTCGAGCAGAGGGCATTGATTCGCCAGCAAGATGCTACTATTCGGGCAACTGGCATCGCCTTTGCCCCGGTGGCCATAGTGAGTATCTTCTGACTTCTTCAGCTTTTTTTTTGTTCTTTTTCGTATTTTGTACTTATCTTTATCTTCTTTTGATAGCCATAGGCTCCCGTCCCAGGCCTAGCACAACCATGGATTTCAGTTTCAGGCCCAATACGAGGTCGAGGGTCTGTGCCTCTTTCCGATCTCACTCTACTCAAAGGTCTATTTTGTCTGCTCAGAGCCATTCCCGAGTCATATCTTCTTCTTCTAACAGCGACGGCGATGACAGCGACGATCTGAAAGAGCTATTTGACTCGTCCGAGGCTGGCCCCTCAAACTTCGGGCCCTCTTCCTGCCGAGTCTGTTGGAGCTAGTAGAGAGAGTCAAGAGATTCCCCTCCCCTGACTTTATTTATTCGATAATTTTGATACATTATGGTATATTATGATATACTTGGTTTTTTGGGCCTACGCGCCCCAATTTTATTGGTTAACGGGCCTGGTTGCCTTTGCTACATATATTTGATACATTTGGGCCTTCGTGCCACTTGCTTTTCTGTATATATGCGACTGCTTGCATGGTTTTGCCTTTATTACTGCTTAAACTGTTTTAGAAGTATAATGCATGATACGAGTCTCAAGCCATAATCTACCTTACAAAAACTTTACTTTTATTCTTAACAAAACATAATTCAAGAGATGCAAAAAGAGCACAAAAGGGTGCACTTGCAACTTTTAATGTTGCGATCGCAAGGAAGTACAAAAGGCAGGGTGCGGTTGCAAGGTTTAAAATGTTGTGGCTTTATACTAGATGTTGCGGTTGTACTTTTGAACGTTGCAGTTGCAAACTTCAAGGTTGTAGTCGTGAGTATCTTTGGATTTTTTTGAGCCTTTTGATGTTTAGCCTCCCCATGCTTTATAAATATGGGTTAGGGTCCCCCATTTTCTGTCACTTTTATCATAATGGCTTCCTTTCATGGCTTACTCTCTGCATGAATAGATGAGTTTTCATCCATTGAGCGTCTTAACCTTGCCTCATTTGGTATCAACTCTTTATTTTTCTTGATGTCCGTTAAGATCAATGAGCCATTGCTCAGGGTTGCTGCACAACGGTGGGATCCACAATACCATGTTTTCCGCTTCGGCCTTGAAGAACTGTGCCCCATTGTGGAAGAATTTGCTGCTATTCTGGACCTCACTCTGAGAAAATCTGTTGTCGTGCCGACTTTCTTCATCTCTAATCGATAATAGATAATACAACTCTGCAGCTTATCTAAGATGAGGGATTTCCTCTTGACATAGACGACTGCATCGATATTTCTTGGATTATAGATAGATTCCGTTCTATCGGCGACCTTAGCGACCTTGGTTTTTAGTTATAACGCCATTATGCCTTATGTTTTTGTCTTCTTGCTCGTTACCTTCTTGTTTCTTTTGATGGATGAGTTAGCTGCTCGATAGTTGACATTATGGGTTAGATGTGGTCGGGGAAAGACTTTGTCCCGATGATACTTGCCGAAACTTTGATTGGCCTAAACGCTGTTCATCGAGGTGTGACTACTACTTTTGCTGGCAACTCCTTACTTCTTCAGGTAAACTCAATGTCATTCTTTTCAGCAATTCTTAATTAGCATGTCTTTGATGCTTTTAAAGTTTCAAAGTGCCCGCACATTGCCCCTCGACCCCTCATAAACATACAACTCTCTTTCATCAAAGGAAGCAGATTAATCACCTCCCACTTGCCTCTTCCTCGAGTTTTCGACGATCGACTCATTTCCTCATCGGGCCTTTGTCGGGGACCTTCTATTGCACCTTCAAGTGGGTCAGTTTCAACTGAACTCATCCATCACGGGTGCGTTCATGCTGGTTCAAAGGCCATTCATATTTGAAATCCTCTGCTTATCATATACTTGGATGTCTTTCGAGGGCGCTTCCCTGTTTCCCTGTCCAGCCTCTTCTGTCTTCTCATTTAGTTCAGGCTCGGGCTCCCAAGGCCCATCATCATGTCCTCCTCAGCTGTTCCCATCCTCTTCTACCCCTTCATCTAGTTCAGGTTTGGGCTTCAAGGGCTCATCATCATGCCCCCCTTCTATCTTGTAATCCTTGTCGGCTATTTTTACAGAACTGACCATGCGCTCATACTCACTCTTCCCCTCTCGATTTTTACCACTCTTATCTTCTTTTGCCTTTTTTCTCTCGATTTTATCGCTTCTCTCTCTTTCTTGCTTTATTTCTCACTTTATTTTCTCGCATATCTCTTCTTTTACTGATTTCTCTTGATTTTTACCTCTTAAACTCTTTTGTAGATCTAGCTGACGGAGAAAGTGAACCTTATGCAGAAATCGGCCATAGATAGGTACAATGTCGCGACCCTCACTTTTCGTCCTTATTATTCGGTATGCACGACTAAAATAGCTTGGAAGCAGTACCTTTCTTCTTTAACAGGATCAGATATCACTTGACAGTGCTCTTGGTGGCGGATCCGTACTATGACCTTGACCACTATGAACTATCCCAGCATCTTGTTGATTGGGTTGCGACTGTCCACTTTCTACTATCCACACCATATTATGAGATAGTTTGGTCAGGGTCAGATCATATTCCATGGCATTTGGGGTCGTTTGAACTCGTCTTCCCTACAAGTCCCATTTCTGGCAAAGTATCAGAAAGCTTGGCTATCTCATTCACTGATGGAGATGCAGGAGCTACAGTGCCCGGAGCTTTCCGAGGAGTATAAGGCATGGTTAATTCAGGATAGAGAGAAACGAGACAAAGAGGAAGGAAAACAAGAGTCAAAGAGGCGGAAGATTTGAGATACCTGCTTTGCTTTTCAAGATTTCATGGCTTTCTTTTGTTTTTTCAGAGTTTGGGACTTGCTCGCCCGCCCTATATTTCTGAAACTTTGTAATTGATGAAGTAGCAATGAAAATCTCACATTTATCTTGAAAAAGATTCTCAATTATCTAAAGTTTTTTGATTTTTGTAATGTGAATGACTTTATTATCAAAATTCAAAAACAAATTTGCATTGATCGTTACTTGGATTCAAAGATGGCTAATATAAAGAAAGTCGCTGGACTTCTTGAAGGAAGCTGCTTACGTATCTCAAAAATGAAATCAGGCTATGATGTAGTTCGGGCTCGATTCATTCTCGGGTATTAATTCTCTCCTTTTGTGGTGTCCTAACTTTTTTCAAGATCGCCCTTTCGGATTTTCAGTCTTACAGGCTGCTCTAATTTTTGCTTAGGCTGTCTTTTTTATTTTTAACCCAACGAGCTTTTATTTTTCTCTTAAGAGTAGTACTTTTTGAGCTGATCCAAGTTGATCGGAGTGGAGAGTGTATTGGCATCTAAGTCCATGATGATTACTGCACCACTGGTGATGATGGTTTTGATTAAAAATGACCTGGATCAGTTTGACTTGAACTTCCCCCTAGGTCAAAAATAGGAGCCCTGATTTCTTTAAAAACTAAGTCACTTTCTCTTAGATTCCGAGTCTTGACTTTTTTGTTGAACGCTTTAGCTATCTTCCTTTAGTATCCTTGTATGTGGAACAGAGCATGCAGTCTTCTTTCATCAAATAAAAGTAAATTTTTCATCCGATTTCTCTACCATTCTACCTTCGGGATGTTGATCTCATCCACTACTCTTAATGAAAGAATTTTCACTTCAATAGGAAGTACAACTTCCATTCCATTTACTAAGGAGTAAGGCGTCGTTCCAATTGAAGCTCTGATGGATGTTCCATACCCCCCACAATACAAACGGTAAATGTTCTGGCCAATCTTTGTGCGAGTTGATCATTTTCTGCAAGATCTTCTTGAAATTCTTATTTGCTGCCTTGACTGTCCCATTGGTTTGTGGCCGGTACTACCCAGGAACAACTTGTGGGCTACTACCCGGTATTCTTTAAAAAGGTCCAAAACCTCACCTTAAAAATGCGAATCGTTATTTGAAATAAACTCGTAGGGAACTCCATACCGACAAATGATATTTTTCTTGATGAACTTGGTGACGTGAGAGGTTTTCAGCACCGAGTAGTAGGCAGCTTCCACCCACTTGGTAAAATAACCAATGACCACCAAAATGAATTTGTGCCCGTTTGAGGCCTTAGGTGTTATTCTACCAATTACATCAATTCTCCATACCGAAAATGGTCATGGTGACGTGAAGCTATACAGCTGAGATGGGAGAATGTGCATAAAGTTCGCATGGATCTGACACTTATGGTATCTCTGTGTAAACTGTATATAGTCCGTCTTCATTATCATCTAAAAATACCCGTGTCGCATGATCTTCTTGACTAACATATTTTCACTCATATGAGATCTGCAAACTCCAACATACATTCCTCTCATCAATTTTTGGCTTTCAACACTGCTGACACATACTTGTTGACCCCAAAATGTCCTCGTTTGTACAATTTTTTTCTGTAAATGATAAAATGTGCAGATAACTGAATGTCGAAATACTAAGGGAGTTCGTCTGTGGTTTCTTCGATTCTTATAGTTATCTCATACGAGGGTCTTTTTTTTTTGCTTAATTATCAGTGGCCTCATCCTGACTTCGGAAGATATGTCGATCATTGATGCCAGAGTATCCAGGGCATCTACAAACTTGTTTTGTAGTCTTAGAACATGAGTAAAAATCACTAATTCAAAACTTCTTGGTGATAGAGAATCAGAGTTACATCTTTAACCTTCCATTCTCTTCTTGCTTGTGAAACCACCAATGCTGAATCCCCGGTGACTTCCAATTTCTTTACCCTTAGTTCTAGGGCTACCTTTAATCCAGCTAGGAATGCCTTATACTTAGCTTGGTTGTTGGTAACTTCAAAATTAAGTGTTAAAGACAGGGAAACATGCGACTCGTTAGGAGTGATGAGGAGAACTTCTATTCCATAGTCATATTGATTGGATGCACCATCAAAATTTAGAGTCCATTTGTCATCCTTGATTTCCATGAGCTGCTCACTGGGAAATTGAAACTCGGCACATCGTCTCCTTCGATCGGCTGATTTGCTAAGAATTCTGCCGCTGCTTTACCCTTTAGTGATTTTCTGGTGACATACTTGAGATCAAATTCTGATATCAATAATAATCGCCGGGCTAGCCTTCCTGTTAGTGTTGGCTTTTCGAACAGTTACTTTAACGGATCCATTTAGAAGATCACATTCACCATAAAAGATAGCATATAGTGTCTTAACTTTTAGGAGGCCCAAACCAAATCCCAACATGTCTTCTCTAGCGACATATATCGTATTTCGCATCCAATCATCTTCTTGCTCAAGTAGTAGACTGTCTTCTCAATTCTAGTTTCTCCCTCTTGTGCCAGCATACATCCCATAGCCGAGTCAATCACTGATAAATATAGAATCAGTGGCTTAATGGGCTCGAGAGGAGCCAAAATATGTGGGTTTTGCAAGTACTAATGTAGAGGTTCTAAGGCGTCTTGAAATTTTTGATCCCATTCAAAGTTGACCCCTTTCTTCAACAGACGGAACAATGGCTCACAAGTGGTTGTCAGCTTGGCTATGAACCGGCTGATGAACGGTATCATGCCCTAAAAGCCTCTGACTTCTCGCTTGGTTTTTAGAGGAGGTATTTCCATGATCGTCTTGATTTTCGACCGGTCGACCTCGATGCCCCGTTGAGTAATCATAAATTCAAGCATTTTTTCCTGCCGTGACTTCAAAGGCGCACTTTTGTGGGTTGAGCCACATCTTGTACTTTCTATTCATTTCAAAGAACTTCTACAATGCTATGATATAGCCGCCTCAATCCTTGGACTTCACAATCATATCATCTACATACACCTCAACTTTCTTGTGTATTATGTCATGCAGTAAAGTGGTTGCAGCCCTCTAATAGGTTACTCCTGCATTCTTTAACCCAAATGGCATTACCTGGTAATAGTAGGTGCCTTAAGGTGTAGTGAAGTTCGTTTTCTCTTTGTCTTTGGGATTCATTAGAATCTGATTATATTCGGAGAAACCATCCATAAACGATAAGAGAGCATGCCCCACTGTACTGTCCTCCAAAACGTCAATATGCGGCAACAAAAAATCATCTTTCCGGCTGACTTTGTTGAGACCTTGAAAATTCATGCAGACTCTGATGCATCCATCTTTCTTCAAAACCGACACAATGTTAGCCACCCACATTTTACACTCGGTTACCATAAGGAACCCAACGTTAATCTACTTGGTGACTTCTTCTTTGATCTTTAGTGTCCATTCTGGCAATATTTTTCTCAACTTTTGTTTGACTGGTTTGGCATTGAGATATAAAGGGATATGATGTTGGACAGATTCAGGATTAATATCGGGCATATCCTTGTAAGACCATGCAAAGACATTTTTGAATTTTTTTAATAAAATTATTAATTGCTCATGTTCAACTAGAGATAATGAAGAACTGATTTGGACAATTTGTGAATTAGTTTCATTACTGAGATTAATTAACAAAGTTTATTTGATTATAGGCTAAGCGCACATTTTTTTTCTCTTTTTATTAAAACTTTTACCTCTTGGGGTATATCTCATTCGAATTTAAAATTGTCACAAAGCGTATGAAATAAATTAAACAAAGCAGAGTAACCGAAAATCTCGTTCATTTCATTAATGTTAAGAAAAGACGGAATTACAAGCTCAAAAGTAATAGCAGGGGAAGATGCACAAACATATGTGCTCTCATACTCAGCATTCAAATTGTCAGAACAAAACAAGGACTCACATAACTCATACTTGAATTCAAGACATGTATCATGCAAATTACAACATTCCAAAGACCAATTTTTAACATCTTTCGATACCACGTCCACAATGAGCACAGTATAATCTGCTGGTGCGTCGTAGTCCATCATTAAGCAGTCTTGGTTAGTTATGTGCATCTGGTTACTGAACAAAACTTTCATGCTGATGCCATCCAATTCATCTGCTTAGTCTTCTTCCTCTTGAATCTTCTTTCCCTTTTCCTCTTGGGCGGCGTCCTCCTCATTGGAATCAGAAAGTTTGTGGCTGAAAAAAATCTCCAACCCTGGAAACCTCTGGTTGGTCTCCTCATCCAACCATGGTTATGAGAAATAACGGTAAGGAAAGTCTTCACCCTCTTTGACAAAGTAACCATTTAACATCCCTGAGTATTTGGCCTTCTTTCTTCTTTGTCCCTTTCTTGGCTCTTCTAATCCTCTTTTGTGGGCTTATAACCCAGGTCAAAGCATTGTGAGATTGGTATCACCTAATTGGGCTCCGGGATGCCTTACTATTGACGTCCTAATCCCATTCTCAAAAAATAAGACATACGCCTCATCATCGTGACAGTATAGGCGTTGATATAACTTTCTTCTTCTTTCAAGAGCATCTGCACTATCAGAGCCTCATGAAATTGGAAATCGCTTAAGAAAACACCCCCCTCTCGATGTTGAACTGCCAGACGAGTGGAGCTGTCCTCCTTCAGGGGTTAGATGTTGTTTTTCCTCTAAATGGTTAGCACTGCCCCATTTTTAATCAATTTTAATTTTTGATGGATGGTAGAAGGTACTGCTTGAACTTTCAAACCGTGGAGCTATGGTCTTCCTAGCAGCAAATTGAAAGATGCTAGAACATCCAACACATGAAATTTTATAGAAGTATCCAATGGCCCAACCAATGCAGCAAACGACACCAACTCAAGTGCATCTTGCCTCGTATTATCACAAGCTCTGACCCCTTGGTTACTGGGCGTGAAGTGGACCGATTTCATTCCCAAACAAACTGCTGTTCGAAGGGGGCAGCCGTTCAATGCTGACCCGTTATCAATAAGGGTGATCATGACCCATTTTTCTAAACACTTAACGGTGATATGTATTAGGGTTGGTCTACTGAAAATCATATTTTTAGTATTTAATTTTATTTTAATAAAATTAATTTTTTATTTTATAAAATTTTTTATGAGTACTGTACGTCTATCATTTATTTGATATGCATAGATATCCAATATTCTGTATAGTTTTTAATTTGGTGTGTAGAGTACGGTTTACACACAGAAGACCAGATTTTAGGTTCTTGTAGAATATAAGTTTTATGTTCACAGTTTAGATGAAAATGGACATACCATCGGTACGACAGTGGCACAGAGTTTTAGTAGGCATGTCTTGGTTACGGAGAACAGATAATAGCGTCGTCTAATGTTCCGACTCTCTATGCTAGTACACTTTATGTGTATTGAACGGAACATTTGAGGTAATTAATTTAGTACTGACTACTGACTATATAAATTAATTTACACCCCAAGGTTATTATGAATAGTGCTTATCCTATTAATCCTGAAATAATTATTGATTTGTGTATATTTAATATTCGTTGTTTTGATTTATTAGAGAGTGCGATCTTATATGGGTCTATATTTTCGATGAGTTGGATAGCGGTATTATATATATGAAAAATATTAATTATTGACGAAATTCACGTCCCGATGATCGGGATTGACGATACTCCCTTAAGGATGCTTATAAGTTTTGATCGGACCAAACCCTGCAGGTGGATTTAATTATTCGGCGGTCAAATAAGTTAAGCGGAAGGGTTTAAGGAATATCAAGATGCCGATTAAATTAAATTGTCAGTAATTAAATTTAATTGGCGAGTATCGGGAATCTTAACGTGGGGAGAAATGGTAAACATTTAATAATAGGAGCTCATTGCCAGAAGTTCTTGAGATTATAGGTCATAGTGCAATTATAGTTCTTTAGCGGTGTGAACTATAATTGAGTGTTTTATAAAAATTGCAGAAATCACTGCGTCTTTCCATAATTGCAGAAATCGCCCGTAGGTATCTGTGTTCCACTGGAAGTCTTACTCATAATTACTCTCCAGGTCCCTGCTGTAACCCTATATATATGCGGGTAGACTGAACTAGTTTAGATTAATTTTTATATCATTATTGATATATTATTTTTTTCTTTCAAGACTTAAAAATTTATCGGGGTTCTACCGGTACAAGTTCTCAGAGGATCGTAGTACACACTACGTTCGAGGATCACGTAAGATAATACAGTAGAAGATCTGATCGGAGTTTCAACTCAGAATCATGTCGTAGTTGAATATTAGATCGACAAGAGGTATTCATCTAAAGTAACTTTGGTTGCGCGGGTTTTATTTTGATCGTTCTTCGTCAAAATTTTTATCTGGAGCCCGTTTCGGCATTTGCTCATCCAGTTAATTTTTACCGATTAATCGTTTTCAAAAATAATGATCTTGACAGTATTGCCTCCAACAAATTAGTATCAGAGCCGTTTTATTTTTTTTTACGATTTATCGGGGTCGGATAGATTTAGAACTATGCTAACTTTGTTTTACAGGCGTTCTGATCTCAATTTTATGATTATCATTTATTTTCATGTTTGATTGAATGCATGATTTAATTAATTTTTTAATCACAGGGGTTGACCGTGCTAGATTAATTAATTTTTAGATCGAATATGAGCCTACGGGACATAGGTTTCGATGTAATTTTTTTTTGTTCTTTAAGTTTTATTTTCTAGTTTATTAGAAAAAAAAATAAGAACATGTATGGAAGAAACAAACGACGGTGGTTGGAGGTGACAACCGACGGTGATTCAGTTGGTTTTTGTCACGGAATAAGTTTTTTTTATTGCTTTGCAATATTTTTTTTCTTCTTTCTCCAAATTTTTTTCTGGTTGAATAAAAAAAAAATAAGGTTGAACATGAGCAGCGGTTTCTGTCCAACCAAACAAGTGGCGGTTTTTCCAAAAAGGCACGAGCAAACAACGCGAAATGTGGCGCTATCCCAAAAGCCAACAGCCGGCATTCCCAAGCAAGCTGATGTGGTTAACACTGGCGCAATTCCCTTAAACAGCAGAAGCCAAAGCCAGCGCCAAACATGGCGCGGTTTCCAAGCAATCCGGAAACAGTAGCGCACTGTTTGGGAGTTTTTTATCTTTCACAAAGCCAGCGACACAGTGAAGCAAAGTCCCAACCAGTTTTCCAGGAGCAATTCCAAGTGTTTTCTTTTTGAAAAAGGAAGCTTGCAAATCCAATAAACTGATATCGGAACAGAAGCTTGAAAAAGCTAAAGCGGTTTTCCCAAATCCCAAGCAGCAATACCAAAGCAAAAACTTGTTTCTGAATAGAAGGCAGTAGTTTGTTTCCTAAACAAACTGTGATACATTCTAGGCGTCCCAGATAAGGGCTGTTTGGTTAGCTACGGTTTACTGTTTTGGTTGGCTTTGAATTCTTGATAAAAGATTGATCTAGAAATCTAGATTCAAACAGAATACAGAAAGTTATGGGATACTGAAACTTTTTAGAGTTTTAATCGAATCATGAAATTAGAATTTATATTTATCTTGTATTTAATTTATTTTTTTAATATTAGCTGCGTGGATGATAAATATTAATTTTATTTATTTTGTTAATTTAATTAATTCGAACATTCGATTTTAATTAAAATATTTTGTAATGAAAAATAAAATAAATTTTTTTAATTAATTAAATTTAATTAAATGAAAAAATTTTAAATAATTTATTTTTTTACAAAATATAACGTTTAAAGATGATTTTTTTTAAAAATTATATATCTTGAAAAAAAAATGTGAAAATTAATTCCGAATTTTGAATTAATTAAATGAAAAAATGTTTAATCGAAATAAATTATTATTTTTCAAAAAAT
>JAOTRH010152851.1:0-13205 GCA_034768845.1 Heliamphora exappendiculata | reverse complement strand
TGTTGTGGAGTATGAGGCTGAGTTTACTAGCCTATCCAGATTTGCACAGGAGATCGTGCCTACTGATGAGTTCCGTGCGAAGCGGTTCGAGAGGGGTTTGAGACCCACTATTCGAGACAGGGTGTCCGCACTGAGGCTGCAGGTTTTTACAGAGTTAGTGGAGACCGCCATGAAGGTATAGGATACTCTGAATGAGACGCGCCGAGATAGAGATAATCGGGGATAGCAAGGTGGGGGACGATCACAGGATCAGGGGCGCAGGGAGAACAAGCGTCGACGGGCATCTGGTATGAGTTCTTATCCAGTGGGGTCGTATTAGCCACAGTCTTCTGTACCTACACCTCCCGTAGCTTCAACGGGAAGGCCAGATCAGAGAGAGCTTCTTTGTCACAAATGTCAACAGCCAGGGCATTGTGCGGCAGAATGCCGGAGTTCAGCACCTATTCAGGCACAGTCGTGGACGTAGGGGAAGGAGCCCGTGGTATGTTTTGAGTGTGGCCAGTCAGGGCACATCCGGAGGAACTGCCCCAAATGAGGGAGCATGCAGAGTACAGCTAGAGCGCCTGTTACTCCATCTGCCCAGGTACGCCAACCATCTAGGTTTGCAAAAGAGGGTGCATCAGTGCAGTCAGGCAGGCATTCTACAGTTCAAGGTCAGAGTGGACAGGCCAAAGCATATGTTCTTGCAGATCCCAGTTCATCCAGAGCACCGGTCGTGCCCGATGCTGCTGCTACCACCTCCATGATTAGAGGTATTCTTCTAGTCTATAGATCATGGTCCAGTGTTCTTATTGACACCGGAGCATCACATTCGTTTATATCTTTCGCTTTTGCATCTGTATTGGGGTTGAAAACAGATTTGTTGGGTAGTGCTTTGAGCGTGGAGACCCCAGTTAGTGGGAGTGTGACGTTGAGTCTTGGTTATAGATCCTGTGTGTTGGAGGTCACCGGTCGTTGTTTAGAATTTGACTTTATTATTCTAGACATGACCGCGTTTGATGTCATCCTAGGGATGGATTAGCTGATCACCTATCATGCCTTTATTGATTGCGATCGACGGAGGGTGACGATTTGTACACCGATGGGAGATTGTTTTTGCTTTGTGGGTGACCAGGAGGAGGGTTTGATGTCTATGCCCAGCGTTGTACGGAACCAGGGCAACTTGGGTTTCCTCCCTTCAGCCCTTATGTTGGATGAGGTTGTCGAGAATTGAGGAGAGTTACCTCCGGTGGTTTACAACTACTCATATGATCCTGACGATTTTTTTGAGTTACCACCAAGCCATACGGTAGAGTTCTCTATTGACCTAGTTCCCGAAGTTGCTCCCATATCTATACCGTCTTATCGTTTTGCACCCGCTGAGTTGTGTGAACTCAAGGTACGACTTCAGGAGTTGCTAGACAGGGGGTTTATATGCCCTAGTACTTTTTCGTAGGGAGCTCTTGCTCTTTTTGCTAAGAAGAATGATGGATCCTTACGATTGTGTATCGACTATCAGAAGCTGAATCAGGTGTAAGTGAAGAACAAGTATCCGATGCCGAGGATAGATGATTTGTTTGATCAATTGAAGGGGTCGAGCTGCTTTTTAAAGATTAACTTGAGATCAGGATACTACCAGTTGAGGATTAGGGACGAGGACATAGCAAAGAACGCCTTTCGGACTCCCTATGGCCACTACGAGTTTCTGATTATGCCGTTCGGTCTGACGAACGCTCCTGCTACGTTCATGAGTTTGATGAATCGAATCTTCCATCCTTATCTGGGCAATTTTGTGGTAGTATTTGTGGAAGATATTCTGATATATTCACCCACTGGGGAGGCGCACGAGGACCATCTGCGGATCGTGCTACAAACTTTGAGAGAGCATCGCTTGTATGCGAAGTTCAAGAAGTGCGAGTTCTGGATGTCTGAGGTGAAGTTTCTTGGACACGTAGTGTCGACAGACGGGGTAGTTGTGGATTCGTCGAAGACTGATGCTGTGACAGGTTGGGAGTGACCGAAGAGTGTCTTTGAGATTCGCAGTTTTCTGGATTAGGTAGGCTACTACCGATGGTTCGTGAAGGACTTTGCGAGACTTGCTGCACCGATGACGCGTCTAAAGACGAGGTTGACTAGTGCGCCAGTGTTGATCATTCCAAAGTGAGGCTTGGGGTATACAGTATACTGTGATGCATCACATGATTGTCTTGGATGTGTTCTGATGCATAGGGTAAGGTTGTAGCCTACGGTTCTCGGCAGTTGAAGACGCACAAGAAGAACTACCTGACACACGATCTGGAGTTGGCAGTCGTGATCTTTGCCTTGAAGACATGGCATTACTATCTTTATGGTGAGCATTTTGAGATTTTCTCCGATCACAAAAGTCTAAAATACTTGTTTTCACATAAGGACCTGAACTTGCGCCAACGACGATGGATGGAGTTGTTAGAGGATTATGATTCTGACTTGTAGTCTCACCCAAGGAAGGCCAATGTTATGGCAAATGCTCTCAATAGGAGATCTCACGGGTCGTTAGCTTCTGTGGCTATACGCGAGTGGGACATGCTTGGAGAGATTGGGGAGTTTGATCTGTGTCTCGGAGAGACAGCGATGGGTGCCACCCTATTTTCAGCAGTTACTCGACCAATGTTGATAGCATGTGTGCTAAATGTCCAGCAAATGGACCAGGAAGCTCAGATGATATGGGATCGTGTTGCTAGTGGAGAGGATACAGCAGGATGGATTATGGGTTCAGATCAGAGTCTGAGGTTCGCTGGGAGGTTGTTTGTGCCAGAGTCATGTCGCGTAGATATACCATGTAAGTGTAATCATTCTCGCCCTGTAGTGCATCCTGAAGGCACAAAGATGTATCATGACCTACGTCGTCAGTCTTATTGGACAAAAATAAAGAGAGATGTGATCCAGTTTGTTTCTTGGTGCCTTACCTGTCAGAAGGTGAAGGCGGAACACTAGAGACCGACAGGATTGCTACAGTCGTTACCGATATCAGAGTGGAAGTGGAAGAATGTCATGACAGACTTTGTGTCAGGACTTCCTTGATCACCTAGGGGCACAACGCCGTATGGGTTGTGGTTGATAGGTTGACGAAGTCTACACACTTTCTCCCCATCCGATGAAGGATTTGGTGGAACGACTAAGTAGCTTGTATGTCAGAGAGATAGTCCGATTGCATGGAGTACCAGTATCTATTATTTCTGACCGAGACCCGTGCTTCACATCGCGCTTTTAGCAGAGTCTTTAGGAGGCTTTGGGGACGAACTTGATGTTCAGTACTGCTTTTCACCCCCAGACGATGGTCAGTCTAAGAGGACTATGCAGATTCTAGAGGATATGCTGAGAGCTTGTGTCCTTGACGTCAGAGGTTCTTGGGAGGACCATTTACCTTTGGCAGAGTTTGTTTACAACAATAGCAATCAGTCTAGTATTGGAGTGGCACCGTATGAGGCTTTTCATGGTAGACCGTGTAGGTCGCCAGAGTGTTGGACAGATGTGGGAGAGACCACAGTTTTGGGACCTGACTTGGTGCAGGAGATGACAGAGAAGGTTACCGTGATTCGCCAATGCCTTATGACAACTCAGAGCCGGTAGAAGAGTTATATAGATCAGAGGAGGCGACCTTTAGAGTTTGCAGTGGGGGATCATGTGTTTTTGAAGGTCTCGCCACGAAGAGGTTTGAGGAGGTTTAGTCGTAGCGGGAAGCTATCACCGCGCTTCATTGGACCGTTTCAGATCCACGACAGGGTTTGACAGGTCGCATATCGTTTGGCTTTTCCACCTCAGTTAGCATCTGTGCACAACGTGTTTCACGTTTCTATGCTTCGAAGGTACGAGCCTGATCCTTCACATGTGTTAGATTGGGCTGAACTGCGGGTTGATGAGGATGCCACTTATAAGGAGCGTCCAGTGAAGATTCTAGATACAAAGGAGCTGGTGTTACGGGGGAGAACAATTGCTTATGTCAAGGTCCTATAGCTTCATCACTGGGTTAAAGAAGCGACATGGGAGCTCGAGTCTGGGATGCATGCTAGATACCCAGACCTATTTACCTCTTGACCTTGTTGTAAATTTTGGGGGCGAAATTCCTTAAGGGGGGAGAGTTGTGAGACCCAGAACCCCTTTCTTTTTTAGTTTTGAGTTATTTATACACATGATATGCTTTTTTCAGTATATAAAGAGCCTCGATGCATGATTTATGTTTCAAGTTGTAGAACAACATGTATAAATGTGTTTTATGCTTTCTAAGGTTTGGTTGAGGCTCGTTTATCTTGTTTTTTTTACCCAAAAACATGTTTTGCAACGAAAAACACACTGCCCAGAAGTTCGGTCGATTGGAGGGCTTGGCCCAATCGATTGGACTGAGAATTTTGAGTTCGATCGACTGGACATGGGGGTTCGGTCGACTAGATAGTACCTTTTTTCCGTGTCTATAAATATCCAGTGGGCTGAGATATTTGTTAAAACCTTTCTTCTTGGCTAAGTTACCCCTTTTCTCTGCCTTCTCTTTAGCTTTGAGGGCCCGGGGCTTGATTTTTTGTTGGTTTATTTATGGATCCTTGCTATTGGGGATGTGAGCTTCGCATCCATCCGGACAAATTCTCGTTCTGACGCCGTTCAGTTTTGAGACGTCAAATTTTTGACTCGACGAAATAGGATTCTAGACCCAACTGCTGTCCAGAGTGATATATGTGATTATATGTATTTTGATCGAGTAGAAAATACATCAAATGTGATTTTCATGTATAAACCTTGGTTTTGGGTAAAAGTAAGTTTTTTACGCCTTTTTTTGGTTGTATGCATGTTTTGGATGCGTTGGTATCCGTCGTTTTCAAAATGAGGTTTGAAAACGAGGTGTTTTGTGAAAATGGAAAAAAATGTATTTTTTGAGGTTTGAAGCTAACTCACGGGGTTGAGTCTCACCTTTTAAATGTTTTGTTGGAAATAATTTTAGATCTCCATGTCGATGGATTGGATCACTTTCTATACATGTGTTGTATAAACTATTTTACGGGTTTTCGTAGTTGAGCTACAATGGATTTTTAAATGTTCTTTATAGATGTACCGTGACAGTGTGTGGTTTTGAGTTGGACTTCTATTGCTCCTTAGTGAAAATCCAAAAACGTGCGCAAGGTGGGTTCGCTATGGTCCCTCGGGTTAATCCCCGTAAACGTGGTTTGGTTATGCTTCGTCCATCGGTCATGGAAATTCGTAAAGAAGTTTGTTGCCCCGTGAGTGGCTTTATTGTTGTAAGTCCGTATAGAACTTGTCATTATCTAGCAGGCCTTAAGTGGTTCAGAACTTGGATAATGGGCAGGAGTTTATAGTTGTTACCTTTGTCTGTGTGGCAAAGTCGGTACATAAGATTATATTTTATTTTTCTCTTCGACTGAGTGGCCTGAGTGGAGCTTACTGTTTATTTACAGCTTTCTCTCAACTATGGCATGATATCTGTTAAGATGATATGCATAGTTTGAAGGATGAAAAATGTGGAGTTTTATGAGATAAAACCTTTTTGAAACTCATGTTAGTTTGACAAAAAAACTTGTGATTTTGGAAGGAAAACCTTTTTTGCTATTGTAGTTGAGTTTGTATGTTTATGATTGCATAGCTTGCTTTATAGCTTTACTGTCTATTTTCTATTGGGCTTTGACTCACGTGTGGGATTTTGTTGTAAAAACCTTTTTCAGATGAGCATGTAAAGTTGACCTAGATTCCTGTGGTGGCGGAAGACTAACTGTAGTTTTCTTGTTTTGACATGTACTTTTACATGTGATGCCTATTTCAGAAGGCGAGTTTTGTATGCCTTGAGGCGATATATTTATTCATGTATGAGATTACAGTTTATGTGAGTTGAACTGTGGAGATTTTTATCCAAATGTTAAATATTTTTGAGTTGGTGGTTTTTTAACTACAAAATCTTATTTTCTAAAATGGTGTTTTGGTGGGCTTTCGCGTGACCCTAGTGTTTCGGGCATGACAAAGAAGAGTCAATTTTTTATTTTTGGTACCCAAATTTTCTTGGGTCCTTTGGAGTTAGGTTCTTGAGGATGTCTTCCCTTAGGAACCTAAACCTTCTTGACAGATAGATTTGAAGATTTTCTATGTGAACAATGTATGACAGTGTGTCCATGTTCATAACAATGAAAACAAGTAGCATTTTTATGATTTGAAGATGTTTTGACAAAGATATTGCTTAAGAACTTTTGTTTCTTCTTTGGTCTATACCCAATCCCGACTTTGTCAAAAACATATTTTTGTATGCCAAGAAATTTATCTAAGTTGTTCATTCCTTTAGTGAATTTGTAAATGATTTTTGTAAGATTTTTAACATTTTCAATCAAAACTTTGTTTTCATCTTTCAAAATAGAAACTTGTTTTGATAAGTTTTCACTTTTTAAAGTTTCAATTTTACTTGAGGAGGAAAGAACTAACTTTTTTAAAATAGAGTTCTTAGCACCCATTTTTCTCAATTCATCATGTAAATCTTCAAATGCATTTTGTAACTCATCTAAAAAGAAAGAATCATAGGTTACCTCATCATCTTCCTTGGCCATGAGGCATAGATTTGTGACCTCGTTTTCTTCCTTCTCGTCCTCGGAGCTGCTGTCATCACTTTCACCCCATGCAGCTATCATGGCTTTCTTGAAACCCTTTTTGAACTACTTTTTGAGCTTAAGACTTAGTCTTGACGTGTATAGGCTTTTTGCATTCATAACAGATTATTTCATTTTTTTTGTGATCGATTTTAAATCTGCTAGATTTGACCTTGAATTTAGGAGGCTCGCCTTTGTATGCTTCATTCTTGAAGAATCTTCTTTCTCCTTATTTCTTATTTCTAAGAAACCATTTAAATTTTTTCGTGATGAGGGACACATCTTCGTTCTCATCACTTGAGGAATCATCGTCGGACTCTTCTTTTTGTTGTCATACTCATCGTCCATCTTTATATTCATCTTATGGGTCATGAGAGATCCAACAAGTTCTTCCAATCTAAGAGTATTGAGGTCTTTAACTTCTTGGATAGCTGTGACCTTAGCTTCCTAACTCTTAGGCATTCACCTAAGGATATTTCTCACCATTTCTACATTGGAATAAATCTTACCAAGAGATTTTAGTCCATTAATAATATCAGTAAAGCCTGTAAACATATCAGAAATGATTTCATCATACTTCATTTTAAATAATTCATAATTATGTACCAGCATACTTATTTTAAACTCTTTTACTTGGTTAGTACCTTCATGGGTAACTTCGAATTTATCCTAAATTTCTTTGGCGGTGTCACAAGTAGAGATCCTATTGAACTCGTTTGATTCAAGTGAGTAATATAAGAGATTCATAGCCTTAGAATTCTTTTGAATTTCTATGATGTCATTTTATGTATATTCAGCTTCTAGTTTAAGAACGATTGTTCCTTCAACAATTTTAGTAGGTCTTTTGGGTCCATTAATGATAACCCGTCAAAGGTCATAGTTTATGGCTTGCATGTAGATTCTAATTTTAACCTTTTAATAATTGTAGTTTGTTCCATTAAATAAGGGAGGTCTATTCGGATTGGATAGGTTCGATGCTAGTGATTGCTATATAAACTCTTAGACTGTTAAGTCAAAAATAAGAGCATAAGCTCTGATACCAATTGTTAGTTCTAGACAACCTAAGAGGGGGTGAATTTGGTCTAAAAAATTTATAACAATTTTTAAAATCTTTTTAAAAATCCTTTAATACAATAAACAAATATAGCAAGATAATCAAAGATTAATACAATGCAAATATTAAAAAGGTTAGAGATAGAGAGAATGAACCAGATACCAAGAATTTATTGTGGTTCGACTTCTTCCAAGTCTACATTCACTTCTCAAGTCTCCCATTTGAGAATTTTCACTGTGTAGAATGCTTCACGAGTACATTCCAAGTCTTACAACCTCAAGACTTCACTTGAGAATATCCACAATGATACGAATATTTAATGGCACATTCAAAGGCCTTACAACAGCAACAAGATGATTCTATGAAAATAATTATCTATTTTCTTCTAATTACTCTTGAGCTCTACTTTGTTAAGATTTACTCACTCACTCAAAAAACAAAGGGTAACTCACCCTTGAATACAATAAATGAAGTGTTTAGATGAGAATCACTAACCGTCTTTACAGAAATTAATTAGCAATAAATAAAAAGATAAAGAGATATGAGGTACAAGAGCTGTAGTTACAGCAATAAATAAAAATTTGAAAATTTTGAGTTTGAATCAAATAATAGAATAGAGATTGTAAGTCTCTAGGGAGATTAAATGCTGAGTAGTAACTGTTTATATAAACTCTTGAGCATTCATGGCCGTTGAAGGTAGGTTAGGGTATTAAATGCCAAAAATCTAACCGTTGAAGTCTGCCACGAATTTAAATTTTCGTCGCAGGTGTCAACACATTTTCTTTAGGGTCGACACAAAATGTTTAGGGCAAAAATCTTCAAGTGATTAGGTCGACTCAATTCTTCTGAGGTGTCGACACAATTTTTTCTATCTTTCTCACCAACACAACGGTATTGACACATTTGGATATTATGTCGACTCAATGGTTCTTCAGCATCTGGAAGAGGACAATTTGTGTCGACTCAAATCTTCTTGGTGTCGACACTAAAATTTTACAGGAAAACTCAGGAGATTTGTGTCGACTCATTTGAACATTGGTGTTGACACTAAAATTCTTCAGGCAGGCTTGGGATATTTTTGTTGACTCGAACTTCACTTTGTGTCGACACTCTAAATTCTATAAGTGGCCTCGGTTCCTTTGTGTCGACTCAATTGACATTTGTGTCGACTCAAAGTTCTAGATATCAAAAGTGATGAACCGCTTTTGTGTCGACACAAATTCAGTTTGTGTAGGCTCATTTTGAGTGCAGAGAGTTTCGGCTATTTTGTGTTGACACAAAATTCATTTGTGTCGACACTAACTTTTAATACCTGAAACATCTTCAACCGATATGTTAGAGTATCAAACCATTTATTCAAAGGTGTTGACACACTTGATATCTTCAAGTATACTTTACCTTAAAATTTTGACTCAATTATCAATTGGGTTCAACACAAAATATTCTCAAGAATACTTAAGTCTTTTAATCCTTTTGAGAGATAAATTAATTCTTTTGGTTAAATGTATCAACTCATTTGTTCAATATGTGTCGACGCTTTCTTTTTGAAAAAATATGAATATTATCTTTTTAAATCTATTTATTCTTAGAAAATAAATTATGAAAATCATCAAAATCAATATAAAAAATTATTGGGCTAACAATTGGGCTAGTTTGTTTCGAGTGACTAAAAATGGCAGGATATGCAGCCTAAAGATTAGTTGTCTTATGATTAATAGTCCAAAGTTTTATCCTATGTATTGTTTGTTTGTTTTTTATTGAATTAAGCTTTGGACTAGAGAAAAATAATCCAATCCTATGTTTGGTTTCAACATCTTGAACTAAGATAAATATTTAGTTGACCAAACTAGCCTTGATAACCTACCTAATAAACAAGTCACATATGAAACATTCTACACATTTTCATCTTCATTACAAGTGTCCAGCCATGCTTCATTGACCATCACTCAATCAAGTTTACTGGGAAAAAAAAGTGAGCATCCTCTTCCATGGTGGAGATAGAAAGAAAGTTGTTTGATTTGTGGCATTCAAGTAGTTGTTGCATAGAGAACTGTTAGTTTTAGTTTGTGAGTGTCAAACAAAGATGAGTTTAATGTTTGACATAACATTTATTTTAGCCTCGTAGCACAGATCAAATAGATCATTAAAAATAAGACCAAAAACATGAAAAGTCAATATATAAAAAAATAGGGTAACTCATATCTAAAACAAATCGTGGGAGAGGGTGAGAGGATGTGAAAAGAAACCATGTAATATTTGTATCACTCAAAATGAAAGAAGCATGCATAACATAGGTGGTATTTGGTATTACTGAAACTAGTAACTTATATATTATAGTTTGTAACAGAAGCTGTGAGTGTTAAGTAAAAATTGTGACTCGTAGTTAAAATAGAAAAAAATATATATTTATAAGTTGTAGCAGAAGTCAGGAGTGTTAGAAAAAACTTTTAGCTTATAACTACAATTAGTAACAGGAAACTAAAAACTATCAGCAGTAATTTTGCCAAACACCTTCATAAATATAACAATCATGCACGGGTCAAATCAAGTAAAAAATCCAAATTCAAACAAGAAACCCTAAAAACACCCTTTGATTTTAAACAAATCAAAGCGAGAGATCAAAGATCTTATCTAGGTGGCTGTCGTTTGTAGAAGACGGGATGAGTGAACGTGACCAAAGTGCTTGCCGACAGCTTTCACAGAAGAAATCGACAAAAAATTTTGCCCTAAAATTTCACCAGTAGCATGCTCATTTACAGATGAATGGCTTTTGGGAAGTGAAGGAGATGCGGTTTGAGAAGTGAAGCCTATGAAGGATATGGTAGAGAAGGTTTTTTATGGTAAAATTGTTATTTTGACACTTTATACATTGTCCTCTAATCTTTTCTTATGGTATCCCACCCCTACCCCTGCCTAATCCCTCACCGTTGGGATACAGTACAATATCACCTTAATTCCAAACATCAAACAAGGCCTTAAAGCATTGAGTTGAATTATAACTTTTTTACTTAATAACCCAACTTAAACAAATTTATAAAAAAAAATTATTAAAAAAACCTATTCTCTAAAAAACAATAGTGTACACATATTTGATGAATCTATGTGCAAATAGAGATTTCAGCAGAGTCTAAAAAAATAAGTTTTAACGCATAATATTCATAAACAAAAATTTTAACGTGTAAGATCCAATTGCGTGATTTTTCCTAAAAATACCCTACAAATAGATAAATTTATCTGTTTTAATAAATAGATAAATTTATCTGTTTTAATAAATAGATAAATTTATCTGTTTGATATTAATCTGTTTAATATGCAAATAGATAAATTTATTTGTATTCTTTATACATACTTTTAATAAGATAGATAAATTTATGTGTGTTCTTTATACATATTTTCAATAAGACAGATAAATTTATCTATATTTTTTTGCATGTTCTTTCAATAAAAAATAGACAAATTTATCTGTGTTCTTTATATATATTTTAAAAAGATATGAATAAATTTATCTGTATTCTTTATACGTGTTTTTCAACAAAACAGATAAATTTATCTGTATTCTTTACACATGCTTTAAATAAGGTACAGATAAATTTTTCTGTACTCTTTATACATATTTTGAAAATGTACAGATAAATTTATATGTTCTATGGTATTTTTATTCCAAAAGGATCTTGCGCGTTAAAATTTTTGTGATGATGGATCTTACTCGTTAAAAAATCTTATGCTAAATAAAAAATAGTAAACGATCTATAAATTAAATTATTCACCAATTTTTCGAACGTAAACCAACATTATATTCGAGAAAAACAAAGCAAGACCAAGACCATAACTGACCTGAGTTATAGTTACTGGAGGAGTTTGATAGACTTGGTATCAGGGTCGGCTCAAGTCCTAGGCAACTTAGGTGCTTGCCTAGGGTCTCCATTTATAGTAGGATCCTTATTTTTTAATGCTATTATTTAAGTTTATATTTTTTTATTAGGAGATTGTAGCTACTTTTTTATTTAATTCATATTTTTTTGCTACCTTTTCTCTTTCAACATTTTTCTTTAAAAATATGCGATTTGATTTTTATTAGTTTGAAAATATTGCATTAAAAGTATTAGCAATAAGCTATTTCTTCCATTTAGAATAAGTTTGAACAAATTCCTTTTTTGGTTCAAGAGAGGCCAATGGCATGAGGAGATGGTGAGTCAAATTTATAACTTTGTAAACTGCTTTACAACGGCCCGATCACGTGAGTTACACGACAAGTTATTGTACAATTCTATTTATGTGAAAAAAAATTTATTTTTTTATTTAATGAAAAAAACTAAATTATTACACAATGATAGTTTTAAAAAATAATATTATCTAAAATATGATATTTTTTTATATAAATGGTTTAGATTTATTTTTAGATTCTTTTCTCAAAATTTTTTTTGCAAATAATATGAATTGAATTATATAAAAAATAATATTTTTTCTCAAATATATGCATGAGATTTTATGTATAATAAATGTTGCTATGCAAAAAAATATATATTTTTAAAAATAAAATTAATAAAATATTATTTAAACTACGTCATTATAATAGTTAATTAGTTTATAAATAATATTAGTTGACAATGATACTCTAACAAAATAATATGAATATAAATATTGAATCATTAATTTTACACTTAAAAAAAATATTTTTTAATTTAAATTATAATATATAAATATATAAAAGGCTTCTATTTTGGCCGGGTGGCAAGTTATTGCTTATTTATTTATTAGTAAATAAGTTAAAATATAAATAAATCATTTTGTTTGGGCGACAATTGGCTTATTTGCTTATTTAACCCACTTTATTTGACTCATTTTTGGCTTATTTGGCTTATTTACTTAAATAAGTCACTTTGTTTGGTTTATTTTTAATTTATTTGGCTTATTGATTTATTGATTTAAAATTTGACTTATTGATTTATTGGTTTAAAATTTAACTTATTTAATTATCTAAACAACGTAACTTATTTATTGGCTTATAAGTCAAATAAGCCAACAAATTAAATTACCCAAACAAAGCCTTCAATTATTGTCTTAGCCCTTAAATTGGCTTGAGCCGCTCCTGGTATTCCCTAATAATTTCTCCAAAAGCAGATTTGGCAGCAGATTTCAATCGCTGTATCCCCCAGCTTCGCGCTGTTTTGTTTTGACACTACGTTTACATTCAGATGTCTTTCACTCTGTATTCTTCCCCAAACTGCGCACTGGTAACACGTCTTTGCTCTCTCTCTCTCTCTCTCTCTCCAAAATTTGTAGTACTTTCTACTATATAAATTTTTTGGGTACGCTTTTCTTTTTCCTTGTTCTTTTCTGTTAACATCATATTGCTACTATCTATTTTTAATAATATCATAGATGATTATAATTCTGTGACAGTGGAAATGGAAGGCTGTTGCTGTGAAACAACTATCTTCATCTTCATCGTCTGTCTCATCATTGCCAATGCGTCGTGTTCGGGTTAAATCATTTTTCTTTAATCCCGCTGATGAACCAATTCTCAAAGAGGTTCTTAAGGTAGTTCCTTTCTTGTTCTT
>JAOTRH010152840.1:0-13205 GCA_034768845.1 Heliamphora exappendiculata | reverse complement strand
CAAATAGTCCCCAAATTCTCCAAAGAGGTACTCGCCACCACGGTCGGATCATAGTGACTTGATACATTTACTCAGACGCTTCTCCGTTTTTGCCTTGAATTCTTTTAATTTCTCAAAGTATTCAGACTTACGGTGCATCAAATAAACGTGTCTATACCTTGAGTAGTCGTCAATGAAAGTGACAAAGTACTCAAAGTCTCCTCTAGCCAAAAAAGTCATAGGTCCACATAAGTCAGAGTGAACTAGTTTCAACGATTTTTTTAGCTATATAGCCTTTAGTCGAAAATGACCTCTTGGTCGTTTTACCTTTCAAGCAGGATTCACAGACTGGAATTGTCTCCACTTCCAATGAACCTAAAGGTTCATATTTAAGTAGTGTATTTATCATTTTTAGATTAATATGACCTTGGCGTTAGTGTTAAAGAAATATTTGGTTCATTAAAAAAGGTTCTTTTCTCTTATTTGGTAAATTAAACGTGTTATTCAATTCATTCAGTTGCAGTGTAGGAGAGATAAGAGATGTAACATACAGATCATCTACCAATGTATCAGAACAAATAAAATATTTATTTTTCTTAATAACTATTGAGTCATTAAAACAAATTGAATATTTATTCCTAACCAAATTAGAAATCGAAATTAAATTCCTTCTAATAGAAGGTATATAAAGACAATATTTTAAAGTTAAAATCCTATCTCTACTAAAAGAAAGAGTGATATCTCTTACTACAATTGCTGCCACTCTAGTATTATTGCCCATGTGTAGGTAAATCTCCACATCACTAAGTTGTCTGATTTTCTAGAACCCCTACAAAGAATGGTCGACATGATTGGTGACTCGTGTATCTACATATCAGGTACTGATAGATAACACCGCTAAACATGTTTCAACAACCAGTAAACAAAAATTACCTTGTTTGTTCTATATGTTGAGAAAAACTGGACACTACTTTTTCCAATGCCCTATCTAGTTAGAGGAAAAACCTTTTTTAGCCATAAGCTAAGCACCATTCCATCATATAGAAACCCTAATTCGTGTCAAAATTTGCAAACATCCTGGCTTAATTCTTGACCGAACTCACTACTCCATTTTCGTCCGTCCGAACGGTTCAACTTTTGTAACTTTTCCTTACGTCTAGACGCCAGAGTGTCCGGATGATTCTCCTTTAGAAACTTCTCCGTCAAGACAGACACTTGGGGCGTCCGAACAAAATCC
The DNA here is from genome assembly GCA_034768845.1 of Heliamphora exappendiculata. NCBI lineage: Eukaryota > Viridiplantae > Streptophyta > Magnoliopsida > Ericales > Sarraceniaceae > Heliamphora > Heliamphora exappendiculata. The sequence goes on along the minus strand of JAOTRH010152840.1, from coordinate 11,989 downwards.
CTCTAGAACAATTTTTGTTCGGATGAAAGGTTGGGAATTCGGACAAAAATGAGATTTTTTTATTGCGATTTTTTACCCTGACTGTGCCGTTATTCACTAAAAATAGTTCTAATCACTATAGAACTCTACAAGATCTCATTGAGATTTTAAAACACGAACCAATCTTCAACTTCTATCTGTTAAAGATTATAATCTTTGGTTCCTATGTCTCCATATCAGGAGTTCACATTTAATCTACTAGAAAGAGAAGGTTACATATGATCCTACGGCCCCAATAGAGTTCATATTGATTCTACCATGATCCAAAAGCCATGAAAACCAAAAACCATCATCATACATTCATGCAATCAAACATACATTCATATATGACCACAAAGCCAGGATAGAACGCTGCAAAACAAAGGTTAGCATAATTCTAGCCTACTCGAACCCTATATGCATAGATTAATAGCTATAGGCAACATGAAATTGATTTAAACCGTATTCATATTCAACATAGGCTCTGATATCAATTGTTAGAGGCTAATTGCCAAGATCCATTAATTACGAACATGATCAAAGCCAAGAAAAATTAGACGTGCTAACACCAAAATCGGTTCCATATCAAAAAAAATTTGATGTCAGACGATCAAAATAAAATTCAATATATACTCCCAAAGCTAGATTAGAGTTATATCTTAAGAAATCTAGTAGGATTGATTTCGGTGGCTGTAATAACTCTTAGTCTAGAATCGTTTGCGGTTGCAAACTTCAAGTTGAAGCTCTAAATCCAAGCCTTCTGCCATATTCCCGAATACTAGAATGTGTCTGTAGTGTGGGCTATCTTAAATGTATTCTTAACAACTCTCTCTAGCCACCAAGAGAATACATAAAAACCATAGTTGTATATATCGTATATTGTGGCTAGGGCTGCATAACAGCATATAAATAGGCTACAGCAGGGATCTGTGGAGTAAATATGACTTGGGCTCCCAACGTAATTATGAAAACTCACCTCAACCTAGAAGCCATTTCATAAAATATTAATTATAATTTATTCCACTAAAGAATTATAATTGCACTCCCAATCATATTCTCAAAATTGGATATTCGAGCTCCTGTTATCAAATGCTTTTTTATTATCCCCACGTTAAAATTATAGATACCCACCGATTAAATTAAATTACTGACAATTATATTTAATCGGCTTCTTTAAAAATTTCTTAAGCCATTCCGTTTAACTTATTTGACTTCTAGATAATTAAATCTACCTACAGGGTTTGGCAGAGTAAAAAATTATAAATTTCTTTAAGGGGGTATCATCAATTCCGATCATTCGGGATGTGGATTCCGTCAATAATTAAAATTTATCATATAATTAATATTATTATCCAACTCACTGAGATTATAGACCCGTAAAAGATCGCACCCTTTAATGAATCAAAATAATAAATATTAAATATACGTAAATAATTAATTATTTCAGGATTAATAGTATAAGCACTCATAATAACCATTAGGTGTGAATTAATTTATATAGTCAGTATAAAATTAATTATCTCAACGCGGTTTTATTCAATATACACAAAGTGTACTAGTACAGCGAGTTCGAATAATAGGTAACACTATTATCTATTTTTCACAACTAAAATAGGTCTATCAAAACTCTACACTACAGTCGTACCATGGTTTGCCCAATTCTATCTAAACTGTGAATCAAAAACTTATTTATTAAAAGAACTTTTAATCTGGTATTCTGTGTGTAAACCGAACTCTACACACCAGATTAAGTACTATGTAGAATAAAAGACAACCTTGCAAATCATTAAATACAAAATGAAAGGTATATATTCTCATTAAGATTCTCATAAAATAGAAAAACTAATATTATTAATAAATAAAATTAAATACTAAAATAAAAAATTCATAATTTTTAGTATACAACCTTGACATGGCCGCCACATCCTTTTGCTATGGCCGTGAGGTTTTGTGAGGTCAGTGACATGAAACTGTGTTTTAATTATTCTTTCATATGTCTTAGTGTTTAGTATGTTTTGTTTCTAAATATATGTTATCGTAGGAGATGTAGGGTAGTAGATCTTGCCTTAATAAAGTGGATTATGGTCTCTGTTCTGAGTATCTCATTTTTTTGAGTTTATTTTGGATTTTGTATGATTAAATACTTTTCTAAACCTCAAAATACCCTGGCCGCAATCTTTGGTTTTCACAGCCGTAACTTTGTGTATCTTAGTTTCTCGTGGTAACTCTTATTTTGTCACGACTGCTTGTTTTGTGACTTATTTTGTCATCGCCGCAATATTTGTTGCTACGGCCGTGAGTTTTTTGCATGTTCAGTAGCTTAAAAATAGTGTTCGAATCTCTTTTATTTATTCTGTATAGTTTGTATATAGCATGTTAGAGATAAAAACATTGTTGCATGACCCTTAGGTCTTTTCTTGCTTCGTTTAGCTTTATATCACATGTTCTTCGCTTTGTTTTCCTCAAACAATACGTGTGGTTTGTTTATAAATAATAACTAAGTTGCATGACCTTTAGGACTGTGGTTAATGTTAGCTCAAGGACTTTTTATTTAGATTTTGATAATTTTGATAATTAATTTTTTAAAAATAAATTAATTTAAAATGATAATATTTAATATTTTAAAAAATGTAGTATTGACACAAAATAACAAATGAGTTTACACATTTAGCCTTATGAGATGACTCATCTCTCAAATGGATTGGCACTTATGTATTTTTTTAGATAATTAACTGTGACATGAAAAAAATAATTACATGAATACAAGGAGCATACCCTAGCCCTTACAAACCCAAAAATTCTAACAAAATAGAAGAGTGGAGAAACCACACTACTTGCAAACAAAAGAAGCAGGAGCCTAAGCACCACAAAAAATCGGCTTTAGGCTAAGCCATAACCAAAGCACAAGCTAAAGCAAGGCTAATCGTTGCCCAGATCATAACTTAGAGAAGTAATGGTAGGGGAAATGAGGTCACCAACCAGAGAGAAAGTTGGCAAAGTCCTTCCCTGTCAAGTTTACAAAAAAATTTTACATTTGAAATCTACAATACCTACCTACATCTCGGATAAGACCACAAAAGCCAGGAACACAAAAAAACTACCCCAGCCAAGAAGCACCAATCATGTGGATTCATCTCGGAGGCACCACAAAACATGAGCATTCAAATTGGAAGACCAAAGAGTTAAACCGACCATCTTAAAGTCCCAAACCTGTACACACACACTTACATCAATTGAGAATCTCCCCAAAAAACTTGCACGCCTAGGACATAAGCCAGAACAGTCCCAAGCCCAAAAAAGAAACCAAAATAACAATGCACACACACAAACCTTTACAAAGCCGTAAAGGGAAGGCAGTTACGTAGAATAAATGGAAGTGCAACGTGAATTGCCAGATAGCCGACTACACAACACAATTAGAACTACATCCAATGCATCAACATCACCCAAAAGAAACCAGTGCCGAAGTGTTGCTAGGAAACCATAAATAGGATATATAGACATCAACTATGTAGGCCAACAGTCCAAAAAGCTAAGATTGCCAGCTAGCCGCGGCAACCTTACAAACGTGGCTTCTTCCTCCGGGGATTAGCAGTAACTTGTGACCTGAGATAATACAGAGAAACATGAAAGGCCAATAAAGTAAACAAAACACACACACAAGCCTCACACACTCCACATAGTGTATAGCACTCGACCCTCCAAAAAAGATAGAAGCAAATCGCACTAGATCTGCACGCCAGCAGCCACTACACAGGAAACAAACGCAAATCATAAAAGTTAGAATAAACTCCTCATAACACTCACTCAAAGTAAGGTGTATCGCTCAACTCTCTAACAAAGAAATTCCCAACACATACTACTCCTTAAACTTGCCATGGTAATCTACACAAGACAAAACTAGCAGGAAAAAGTTAGAAACCCTCACCATAACTCGATATAAGTGTATCTCTTAACACTCAAAACAAAATATCCCAAACCTTATAGGAAAACCTTGCAGTCCCTTGCGTAAGAGTGAAACAAAATCTCACTACACTCTCACATTATGGTGTTTACTCAACTCTCCAAGAAAGAGGGATAAACAAAACTCACAGCTCCTACCATATGCCAAGCTAACCTACAGAAGACTATCGAGATAAGAGTGTTAGCGATTCAAAAATATCCGTAGGCAACCCCCACTCCCCCTGAATATCCAAATTTGCGGTGGTAATAACACTTAAGTATTCTTGAATGAGAATATTTTGTGTTGCCCCCTATTGATAATTGAGTTAACACTTTAAGGCAAATAATGCGTGATGAGCTCAAGTGTGTCAACACCTTTGAGCAAATGAGTTAACACCCTAATATATTCGTTGAAGATTTTTCAAGTATCAAAACTTTGAGTCGTTACAAATGAAATTTGAGTTGACATAAAAGTGCCGAGTCTCTCTGTACTAAAAAAGAGTTGACACAAGCTAAGTTTGATTTGACACTAAAGTGTTTCTTCACTTTAGATATCAAAAACTCCAGCTCTTGTATCTCACCTCTTTAGTTCTCATTTATTACAAATTATTTCTGTAATAAGAATGTGTGATACTCATTAAATCATCCAATTTATTGTATCCAATGGTGAGTCACCATTTGTTCTTCGAGTAAGTGGATAAATCTCATCAAATAAGAATTCAAGAGATTAGAAGAAAAATATAGGCATATTTTTCGTAGGATCGTCTTGAAGTTGTAAAAGATTTTGAATGCACTCATAAGCATTTTACATTAGTGAAATTCTCAAGGGGAGTTTTGAGGGATGAACGTAGGTTTGGAAGAAGCCAGACCACTATAAACCTTGATGTTTGGTTTATTTTTTCTATCCCTAACCTCTTTAATATTTGTATTGGTTTATTCTTTGTTTATACTTACTATATTTGTTTGTAATATTAAAAGATTTTTAAAAAGATTTTAAAATTGTTATTATCTTTTTAAGAACTAATTCATCCCCCACTTGAGTTGCCTACACTAACAATTGGTATTAGAGCTTGGGCTCTTATTCTTTTGACTTAACAGTTTAAGTGTTTATATGGCAACCACTAGCATTGAAACCTATCTAGTCTGAAAGTCAGTCGATCAATAGATCTCCCTTGTTCAATGGAACAACTATAATTATTGGAAGGCTAGAATGAGAATATACATTCAAGCCGTAGACTACGACCTTTGGTGGGTTATCATAAATTGACCCAGAAGACCTGCCACAACCATTGAAGGAACAATCATTCCCAAAAAAATGAATGGATCGAAAATGACATTAGAGAGATTCAAAAGAATGCTAAAGCCATGAATCTCTTATATTGCTTTCTTAACCCAAATGAGTCTAATAGTATCTCAATACGTGACACCGCTAAGGAAATATGGGTTATGCTTGAAGTTATCCATGAGTGAACTAATCAAGTCATGGAGTCCAAAATATGCATGCTTGTTCATCACTATGAATTATTCAAAATGAAGCATGATGAAATCATTTTTGATATGTGTACTTGCTTTATTGATATTATTAATGAACTAAAATTTCTTGGCAAAATTTATTTTAATGCAGAAATAGTGAGAAAAATTCTTAGCTGCATGTCTAAGAACTGGGAAGCTAAGGTCACAGCTATCCAAGAAGCTAAAGACCTCAACACACTCAGCTTGGAGGAACTTCTTGGATCTCTCATGACTCATGAGATGAATATCAAGATGGATGATGAGGATGATAACAAGAAAAAGAAGGGCATTGCCTTCAAGTATTTAACTCATGACAAAGAATTCGATGAAGATTCCTCAAGTGATGAGAACGAAGATATAACCCTCATTACGAAGAAATTCAAACAGTTTTTTAGAAATAAGAAACAAGGAAGAAGAAGGTAATATAAGAACGAAGGACACAAAGACGAGCCTACCAAATTCAAGGTCGATCAAAGCAAATTCAAAATCGATCACAAGAAAGATGAGATTATTTGCTATGAATGCAAAAAGTCCGGACATGTCAAGGCTGAATGTCCTCAACTTAAGAAGCAGTTTAAAAAGGGCCTCAAGAAAGCTATGATAGCCCCATGGGACGAAAGCGATGACAGCAGCTTCGAGGATGAAAGAGAAGAAAAAGAGATTGCAAATCTATGCCTCATGGCTAAGGAATATGACGAGGTAACACCTGAAACTTTTTCTTTAGATGAATTACAAAGTGCATTTAAAGATTTGCACGATGAATTGAGAAAAATATGTGCTAAGAACTCTATTCTAAAAACGTTAGTTCTTTCTTCGTCATGTGAAATAGAAATCTTGAAAAATGAAAAACTTGCTTTATCAAAACAAGCTTTTAGTTTGAAAGATAAAAACAAGGTTCTAAATGAAAAGGTTCAAGACCTTACTAAAACTGTTTACAAGTTCACTCTTGAAAAGAACAATTTAGACAAACTTCTCGATATGCAAAAGTATGTTTTTGACAAGGCCGGAATTAATTTTTGTATTTCTAAGTTTAGACCATTCCGGGCTTGCTCTTTAGATGAAGTTATTGTTTTGTGATGTTTCTCTTGAGATCAAATCAGATCAGGTCCTTGTTGATGTTCTGACTATGTTGATGAAAGTTATTTTTTGGAGTTTGGTAACTACTCTGGTATGGTGCTGGTCTTGGTTCTTTTCTATGTTAATGGAGTTGTAGTTCATAGTTCATTTGGGCTGATTTTGGTTTGCTGTGGGTATATTTGTGTTTTGTGGGTATATCGGATACTTCGATTTTAGCTTTAGCCTGTCTTGGGGTTAAAATCTTCCATTGTTGTCCCAATGCTTTGATGTTTTGGCTGCTCTGTTGGCTTGGTTGTTGATTTGGAGTTTTTAGTATAATGTTGAAGGAATAGATCTATCCATGGCAATTTTTTGGAATCTTATAGATCTATAGTTGGAGAGGTTTCTTTTTCTCCGATGCTCTGTCTTAGTTTTGAGCTTGGAGTTAGTTTTAATATTTTGCTCAAAATGGTGTTGCTGGAAAATGTCTACAAATGATTTTCGATGGAGCTGTTTTTGTTTCAGTTCTGGTGAAATTGTACCGGATGCAATCTGGGTGTTTTGGGCTGTAGCGTAAGCTACCAGAGATTAGATGTTTAGTGGTTTCGTAAAACCATGTGTTATTCGTGTTGGTTATGTTCTATTTCACTTCCTTCCAGCCATGAATGGGTTTTGCTGCTTCACGAATGGACTGCATATGAAATCAGCTCTGGTTTTTGGGTAATTTGCTCACTGGTCTTACTGTATATTCTTTACGGATCTTCCTCTATGCGAAGAACTAGAATAGATGCGTTTGGATTGGCCAGGGGTTGAAGATGTAGTGCTTTGCATGCGCCATGAGTGCGCTACAATTATGGTTTTCGATGTTCTACAACTTTGCTGCTGCTATTTGCTTTGGGCAGGGATGCGTTGAAAATCAAACCTGCTTGACCTACACATGGATCTATGAAGAATATATGGTATCTAGCTGGATTCTAATTTGGACGTCTTTGCTGGGTGACCTCCACTGGTTGTAAAGTGGGACCAGATAGGATGTTTCTTGCGTCAGTTTGGTGGGGCCCTTGACCAACGGGTTTAATTCATAAGCTAATTCAAATGGTGGGCCCTATGAAGATTATGGTTGATGTGATAGGTTATCTCAGAGCATTGAATGCATTGTTTTGTGAAATGAAAATAATTAAGGAACTAAATTTGGTATAGAATTATTTCTTACCTTCAGCGGGGCTGATCTTGACTCTATTTTTTCTTCCCTTTAGTTGGGAAGTGTGACTATATATCAGAGACTAAGTTTATCTTGGTTGAATTTTGGGATTTGCCTTTCACCTTAGTCAGTTTTTCACCTCTATTTGGCTAACTTATGGCTGTTTTGAACAAGTTTTGGATTTTTAGTTGTGTGATGCGTCCTAATTGTGTGAGTTGTGCGCGAAGTTGTACGTAATTGTTTTTTCTATCCACACGGGTTGTGCGTAGAATATGCTTTGTCGATAGCTTTTCCTCGCTTAGAGCGGGGGTTTAGTTTTATTTGTTCAATACACACAAAGTGTACTAGCACAGATAGTCAAAATAATAGACGACGCTATTATCTGTTTCTCATAACTAAGACAGGTCTACTAAAACTCTGTACTACCGTCAGACCGATGGTATGTCCATTTCCACCTAAACTGTGAACATAAAACTTATATTTTACAAGAACTTAAAATCTGATATTTTATGTATAAGCTGTACTCTACACACTAGATTAAATACTATACAGAATATTGAACATCCGTGCATAACAAAGAAATAATATACATACATTGCACATAAAGATTCTCATATAATGAAAAATTAATTTTATTAAAATTAAATTAAATACTAAAAACAGTATATCAACCCTATCATTACCAAACAACATATGTGTAACCTTATATATTGAACAAAACAGTATATCTCGATTCGTTTTCCTATTCACTAGCACACTAAGCACATGAAAAACTCTCTGTGATTTTAAAAACACGATGGCCGCGGCAATTTCATGTCACGACCGTGTGCTTTGTTGAACCTCAAGTAACGGCCGCCATGAATTTTCTTTTAGCCGCACCTTTTTCTCCATATTCGTCACAGCTTAATGGAGGCTAACTGCCAAGATCTATTGATTATGAATATGATTTAAGCTAAGGAAGAAACTGGATAGGTAAATGCCAAAATTGGCTGCAGATAAAAACATTTTTGATGTTAGACGATCAAAATAAAACTCGGTATAATCTCCCAAAGCTAGTTTAGAGTTATACCTTACGAAATCTTATAGGATTGATTTTGGTTGCTGCAACAACTCTTAGTCTAGATTTGTTCGCGATTGTAGACTTCAAGTTGAAGCTTCAAATCCAGGCCTTTTAATGTATTCCTGAATGCTAAAATGCGTCTGTAGTGTGGACTACCTTGAACGTGTTCCTCACAACCCTATCTACTCACCAAGGGAATACATAAAAACCCTAGTTGTATATATTGTATATCGTGACTAGGGTTGCATAATAGCACATAAATACATTACAATAGAGACCTGTGGAGTAAATATAACTTGGGCCCCCAATGTAATTGTGAAAATCCACCTCAACCCAGAAGCAATTTCATAAACATTAATTATAATTTATTCAACTAAAGAATTATAATTACACTCCTATCCATATTTTTAAAATCGAACATTCGAGCTCTTGTTATTCAATACTTATTTATTCTCTCCACGTTAAGATTACAGATATCCACTGGTTAAATTAAATTATTGATAATTATATTTAATTGGTTTCTTCAAAAATTTCTTAAGCTATTCCACTTAACTTATTTGACTGCAAGATAATTAAATCTACTTGTAAGGTTTGGCTCAATCAAAACTTATAAGTTTTCTTAAGAGGGTATCGTCAATCCCGATCATTTCGAACATAGATTCTGTCAATAATTAATATTTATCATATAATTAATATCAGTATCCAACTTACCAGGATTATAGACCCATAAAAGATCGCACCTTTTAGTGAACCAAAATCGTGAATATTAAATATACGTAAATAATTAATTATTTTGGGATTAAGAGTATAAGCACTTATAATAACCATGTAGTGTGAATTAATTTATATAATCAGTATAAAATTAATTATTTCAACGTAGTTCTATTCAATACACATAAAATGTACTAGGACAGCGAGTCAGAACAACAGGCAACACTATTATCTGTTCTCCGTAACCAAGGCAGGTCTACCAAAACTTTGCGTTACAGTCGTATCGATGGTTTATCTAATTCTATCTAAACTGTGAACCAAAAACTTATATTCCACAAGAACCTTTAATTTGGTTTTCTGTGTGTAAGCCGAAGTCTATACAGCATATTAAATACTATGTAGAATAAATGATACCCTTGCAAATCATTAAATAAATAATGAAATGCATATATTGCTCATTAAGATTCTCATAAAATAGAAAAACTAATTTTATTAATAAATAAAATTAAATACTGAAACAAAAAATTCATAGTTTTTAGTATACAACCCTGACAATCTCCTATTTATACTCAAAATCATGCTGTCATAGATCTAACTCATTTTCCTTCTACATGACTATCAAAAGTCTTAACCGATAGGCTCTTTCTAAAAGGATCTACAAGGTTGTCCACCGATACAATATTGGTCATAGCTACATCACCCCTTTGTACAATCTCTCGTATCAAGTGATATTTACGGTCGATGTGCTTTCCTTTCTTGTGGGCTCTTAATTCTTTCAAGTTAGCAACCGCTTCGCTATTGTCACAGTAAAACATAATAGCCGATTGTACTGAAGGCATCACACCTAGATCCAGTAGGAAGTTTTTAAGCGAAACGGCCTCCTTGGCTGCTTCAAAAGCTGTCACGTACTCAGCCTCTTTGGTGGAATCAGCAATACAGGACTGCTTGATACTCCTTCAACTTATAGCTCCTCCTCTAAAGGTAAAGACATATCCCGAGGTAGACTTCTGGGAATTCTTATCTAACTGGAAAGTCGAGTCCGTGTACCCCAAAGGTACTAAACTATCTGCTTGGTAAACCATTATATAATTTCTAGTCCTTTTCAGGCACTTGATTATATGTTTTACCGCTATCCAATGCTCCTGCCTTGGATTAGACTGATATCTGCTAACCATGCCAATGGCAAAATAGATATCGGGTCTAGTACATAGCATAGAATACATGAAGCTTTCCACTACCAAAGCATAAAGAACTGCCATCATCTTCTCTATCTCATCAGGTGTCTTAGGACACTGATCTTTGGATAGAATGATTCCATGCCCGAAGCAGAGAAACACTTTCTTAGAATTTTGCATGCTAAAATGAGAAAGGGCAGTGTCGATATAACTAGCTTGCGATAAACTCAACATCCTCTATTTTTTATTTTTCATAAACTTGATCCCAAGGATATGATTGGCTTCTCCCAAGTCTTTCATATCGGACTATCTAGATAATCTAACTTTAATCGAAGAAAATACCCCCACATTGTTTCCGATGTGTTCTTTGTCATCCACATAAATTACTAGAAAGACCACTACGCTTCCATCACGCTTCTTGTATACACAGGACTCGTCAGGACTTTGATCAAAATCATAAGACTTAATGGCCTGAGCAAATCGAGTGTTTCAAGATCAAGATGCCTGCTTAAGTCTATAAATGGATCTCTTAAGCTTGTACAACACGGGCTTTTGACTCTTTGCTATGAAACTGTCTGGTTGTACCATATATATATACTCGTCAAAACTTCCGTTAAGAAAAGATGTCTTGACATCTATTTTCTAAATTTTATAATCTAAATGAGCCACGATGGATAAGATAATCCAGATAGACTTAAGAATGGATACCGGTGAAAATATTTCCTCATAATCGATCCCTTCTTTTTCAGTAAACCCTTTTACAATAAGCCAAACTTTAATGGTTTTCACCTTTTCATCTACTTCTCTCTTCCTCTTGTAGATCAACTTGTATCCAATGAGTTTTATCCTTTTAGATAGTTCTACAAGTTTTCAAACCTGATTAGAATATATAGATTTTATTTCTAAATTCATAGTCTTTTGTCAAAGATCTACGTCTTTATCTAGGAGTGCTTCGTTGTAGTTGCAGGGTTCGGTATCTAATTCTGCTAGGATCCTGTCAAAAGACTCTCCCAATAACATATATTGATCGAGTTGATGAACAACTCTCCCACTACGACTAGGCACTACATGCGTCTGTGTATTAGCAGTGACACGCTGTGCTGATTCTGAACCCCATGTACTAAGATCCACATGCTGCCCTGGTTGTTAAATTAGCATGCCAATGGTAGCACCCTAAACTGGTTTAGGATGCACGTGTCTCGATAATCCTCCTACTACGACAAGACAATGGGATATTGATGACTCATGATTTCTCTTCTGTTCCATTGGTATTTCCTCTCAGTTCTTCCAGAATAATTTTACTCTTAGACATGT
>JAOTRH010152809.1:0-13206 GCA_034768845.1 Heliamphora exappendiculata | reverse complement strand
ACCAGACCTCCATGCAGAGAGGACCACAAACCTCCACGTAAAGAGGCATTATTAGAACACGCTAAAAAAAGTATGGCAAATAAAAGACAAAATACCATTCACCATGAGCCGCACATCGACCCCTTTTTTCCACAGCCAGTTAGGTTGATATCGTAGTATGGATGTTTTCTTTTAATAAGTATTACATTAATTTAGAGTTGAAATGGAACCCATTCGAGGGCACAAGGCCCAAACATGTTTGTTTCGGCCAACTTGGGCTTGCATGTTGTTATTGGGCTTGTATGTTTTAGACTTTTAGTAATCATCTTTCAGTGCAGTGGTTGAGTCTCGAATAAGTTAGTAAACATCAGAAAAGAGGCCCAGTTTCTGCTGGTTCTGCCTTCTCAGAAACGGAAAACCAGTACTTGAGTTTTAGGGGGCTGAGGTAATGTTCATCTTTCATTGCAGTGGTCCAGTGGCCCCAGTCTCAAATAAGTTAGTAAACATCTGAAAAAGAGGCCCAGTTTCTGCTGGTTCTGCCTTCTCGGAAACGGAAAACCAGTACTTAGGATTTTAGGGGGCTGAGGCGATGAAGTGGAGTCCTCTTCCAACTCTGTGGAATGATCCAAAGGTGGAACTGAATCGATCCATGTCTCTAAGGTAATATGATACACATTTCTATGTACGCATATGTATAAAATTTTATGCATTGATACGATTTTTCTGGATGGTGCTGCGACTGCAATATGTGAGAATCTAATGAATTGTTATTGTCTGTCGTTTGACTTCCAGAGGTTGAATTGCGTTTATGGAAATTGTTAGTACCATTTGTTTTGGTGGAAAATGTTGCAGGGAAATTCTTTCTGACAATTTTTGAATTATAGGAGTAAAAGTTGTTTTTCTACCATCTTTTTACTGATTTATTTGCACTTACGCCAAGTGAAAATGTAACACTCCGACCCTTCTCGTGGCAACGATATTGTCCGCTTTGAGCAAAAGCCCTCACGGTTTTTTCCTTCCAACGGGGTCACCCATCCTTGCATTGCTCTCGTCCAAGCACGCTTAACTGCAGAGTTCTGTTAAGGTCTATCACTTGGAAAAAGGTCTCGTTGAATATAAGAGTCCAAATTTTTTCCTTTATAGCTCAGGAACTCCATCTCCCTTTCCGATGTGGGATACTATAATATCACAATTCACTCCCCTTAGGGCTGCACGTTCCCATGTAGTAGCCTGCCAGCTCCGGTAGCCTGCCAGTCTTTATCGACCCGCCCATTTTTTAGTCCGCCCACGTGTCACGCGGGACGGCAGGGCCCACACTCGGAGGTGAGAAGAGTTGGCTCTGATACCATCTCTAACACTCCGACCCTTCTTGTGACAATGATATTGTCCGTTTTGGGTAAAAGCCCTTACGGTTTTGTTCTTTCCAGGGGGTCACCCATCCTTACATTGCTCCCGCTAAGCACGCTTAATTACGGAGTTCTGCTAGAGTTTCTACCACCTGAGAAAAGACCTCGTTGAATGCAAGGGTCTAAAAATTTTTCTTTATAGTTCAGGAACTCCCTCTCTCTTTCCGATGTGGGATACCAGGATATCACAGAAAATGAATGTTAAGTTCTTGCAAAAGCTTAATGGTGCGAAATTTTGGTTAGGATCGGTGGAGCATTTCCTTTATGTTTTTTCTTTACAACAGAGACTTCTGTAACATAAGAAATTGATTTAATGAAGGTTGAAACGTGGGAAAGTTGGTGCTCCATAAGAGAGAATTCTTCAATAGTTCATGTGATTGCCGCGATTAATGGTCTGTCATGGTGTGCATGCCTGCGTATTTGTGGGACAGGTTGTTGATAAGATTAATTTATTGGAATTTGGCAGTGGTAAACTATCTGCTTCAAATTACCTTAATCCAGTTGGTGTTTTGTTTATTTATTTATTTTCATATGTAAGCGGAAAGAGGACACTAATATTTAAACCCTGCCACCCTTGTCATGAGTGTGGATATAAAGGCTGTTGCCACTTGAGTCACCATTACACTCAATCCAGTTGGTCTTTTATGACCCATATATAATCGTTTATCATGCAATTCTGGCATCTGAATATGCGTGATATTGTTCTGTGAACTTGTTGAGAGTTTACCTAAATTTATGGAATCATGTCTTAAATGGGAAAAGCATAAGGTTCTGTTATTCATATGGTGAATCATTGTGTTGATGCAGATAGAGAGTTTATTTGACTGAAGAACAGGAAAAGAGAAAAATGCCTCTATATGATTGTATGCTTTTGCTGAAACCCCATGTAAAGAAGGAAGCTTTGATGGATTTGGTTGCAAGGGTTGGGAAACATGTCTATAGAAGAAATGGCGTCCTCACTGATATGAAATTATTCGGAACTGTACAGTTGGGTTATGGCATTAAAAAGCTCGATGGAAGATACTATCAGGTGAGTCTACTTTTATTGGACCATTCTGTTAGTTTACTATTTATTTTTTCCTTTTCCTTTCCGCATGTTCATTTTTTAGTTCTGGATACTAATTTTTTTAAATGTAGTTTTGGTGTATTGTATTTGGGCTTGACTGGATATTAGCTTGTTTTGTCTACTGATGTCTTGAGCCAATATTGATGGAGCTGTGTGGTATGTCTATTTAGTCGTATTCAATGTGGTATATGACAAAATGGTCTTTAGAAAGATTCAAATGCAGTATACGTTGAACGTTCATTCAACTAACAGTAATGAGTTTATGACAAAGTAGTCTTTAGAAAGATTCAAATGCAGTATACGTGGCATATGACAAAATAGTCTTTAGAAAGATTCAAATGCAGTATACGTTGAACGCTCATTCAACTTTTAAAATGATTGTGCAAATTCTTATTATTTTCTTCTTCTTCTTTGCAACTAAGAGTAAGTATTGAGTTTATTTAGAGCCGTGTACATGGAAATTCTTTTAGGGGAAACCTTTTTGGATTTTGACTTAACATTAGTTTAATAAAAAATAGATCTGTGAGAAAATGAATAATTAGTGCTAACAGTTGGAGTCTAAAGGGAAGGAAATGTGTATTTATTATTATTTTTTCTTGTTAAAAGCTTTTCTTCCGCTTTGTAGAATAGTGTTCTTGTGCCTTCTTCAGGGATCTCAAGCTTCCCAGAATACATGTGAGTTATTTATTTTTTCAGTATGAGAAAGCAAACTAGAAACTTAAGAGTTAAGTCTATTATGTTATCCTTTCTTGGTTATGAAGATTGGAATTATGCAGATAATAATATTCTTTGGAACTTGAGAATTACCAGGGAGGGTATTCTGGGGTACTTGAACATGAAAATTGGATGAATCCGATACGTAGACGAATGCTTGCACGTGACACATAGACATGAGAATCAGATCCATGCAGTTGGCATCTCTGGTGTGCCCACATTTCTTATTGGTGCAAATTATGTCTAATAGGTTTACCTATATGCCTGATCTTGCTGTTCAGGAACTAGGGATGTTGGAACCCCCTTGGCTCTGCATGTTGTGTGCGAAAATGTCCTGTAAGTTTTTGCTGTTATAATCTTCCCAATAGATGTCTTTTATTATAAGTAACATCTCTCATATATAGCTCTATTTTCATTAGTGCTACTCTTACTGCTTTTTATTTACCACCTGATGTGGCTCATTCGCAAACCTTGGTTCAGTGGACCCACATGGACTCCATTAGAATCCAATGGCTGTGAGTGTGCCATATCTGTTGGTAAAAAAAAGTGGTAATTGTAGCATTATTGCTTTATTTTAAGTTCTTTAGGATAGTTATAATACTAATTAAAAAAACTGTAGGATAGTTATAATAATGAGGCTCATATAGTGGGTACAATTCAATCTATTGAGACTGGTGGTTATGCTGCCTTGAATATGAAGTTCTGTTCAAAATGTGCAATTTTAATTTTTGGATGTAGATTGTGAGCAATATTGTTTTTGTTTCAAAATATGGTCGACTGGCTGATGCTTTCGTATCTTTAGAACGGATTTAGTTGCCTAAACTCCACGAAAAACTTCTCCACTTGAATTTGTTGCTTTTATTTTTAGATGTATTTGTAGAAAGAGGTTTTGATAAACATTTGAAAATTCAAATTCCTCATAAGTTTGACTGTCGTCTAAATGGACTAGCTCTATAGTTATTGCAATAACTTACCTGTTTGCTGTACAATTCTTGGGATTTGTTGAAATGATTTTGGTATTTTCACCCTGTTTTCTTGCCCTTCTGACTCTCGTTGTTCTTACCTGTTTGATCAAGGGAAATTGGAAAGTATATTTTAGTCCCAGTTTTTTTAGTTTTTCATATTTATTTACTTAATTTTGTGTATGTGCTATAGGGCCAACTGATGCAAATGACAATGATGACACCACCTAATTTCAATGATGAGCTGCATTACCTGAACAAGGAAGACCGGTTACTGCGTTGGCTTTTGGTTAAACACCGAAATATCAAATATGGGCTGGAATTTCTGAGTGAAGATGATGGAAAAGGTGAGCTAAGCAAGTTTCGAAGCAGTTTATATGAAGATGTGGACATTGATGAGGATGACGACGACGACGACGATGAATATGATGTGGAACAAGAGGAGAGGAAAGAAAACTGAAAGGGAATGACTATCATCATCTTAGTTACAAGTTTAACGTGGTGATAAATTCTTATTTCAATATAACCCCTTTGCATGTATTTTTGTATTCTGCCTGCCTGTGATTTTGCAGTGGAAGAATATTGAAAGTCAAAAGTGGAATAATGAATTTATTTATGTCCTGGATATTACTGCTCGCTTCATTCTCCTTTTTACTTCTAATCTATCTTATATGGACCTAATCATGAATTTTGGTGCAGGTGCATGCCAAATTGTTAGACCTTTCCAAACCTTGATTCTTAGGATATAGGGTTGTGTCAAAAAGATCAGTAAGGATATGTGGACACACATGGAACACAAGTATATTGCATATTGTAATATTTTGGTATTTGATGTTAAATTATTTCAATATTATACTTGAAATTAAATGGGATTTATATTAGTTTCTTCTTCTTCTTCTTCTTCTTCTTCTTCTTCTTCAATCATCATAATAAATTAGAGAATTCAAATGTCTTATTTTGATACTGGTTTGGACATGTATCTTCTTTCCTTATCATATTTGGTGGTTACGAGTACATACATTGGATTAAATTTATTTATATATCTAATACCTGTGCTTTTTTCAATTTCTCGTTCTTTCACTTTCCCCAAAAATATCAGATTCTAAATCTTCCTAGAGTTGCTTGTCTTTAAATTGGAAGATCTAGAAGCATATCTATAGTGCTACGAATATTGGAAAGAAACTTCACTTAAAACTATAATAGCATGAGAGGGAAAAATTCTTAAATTTAAGTAGGTTGTAGGATATTATCAGAAGGATAACAGTAGCGCATCTCTCTCTCTATAGCTCTCTTTTTCTCTTTGCATTAATCTAATAGTAACTGCACATTTCAGAACTCTGCCCTGCCACATCCTCAAGTGTTGATTTTTATTTTATTTTTTCCTGTTTAATTTGGTGACTGGTGTCTTAGGCCCTCATTGTTAATTTATATTGCAAATGTTATTTCCAGTGCAGGGAATTTAAGATCTTTCCATGGGACTTCAGATTTAAGACACATGAGATCTACACAACCCCATTTCACTGGTCAACTAATGGAGATTATGTTGGTAACGTTTGAATGATGATCCCTGTTAGCAAGTTCATTCTGAGCATTTTTCTGTTGTTATATTTATAAAATCACATACATTACGGGCCTTCAGATCCATGCCGAGATGAAATGCTACCGTTTCACTATTGAAGAATGTGACTTCATTTATTCTCTACATAGTGGGCTTTATGAAGTTTTTGTTGAGTGGAGAAAGTTTTACTACGAATTTGAAAAATTGGCCTACAAAGTCATAACAAAAGAAAAGAAGCTTAATCTTGAAAGTGGTGGGTGAGGGGGGTAAAACTTAATAGGGGATATGCATTCAATCTAAGTATCAGCTGTTAATGTTGATCATGTAATTTAAATATATTTGACAATAGGAAAAGGTTTGATTTGGGGTTTGGAGAACTTGTCTGTAATTTTGTGAATAGAAAAGAATGTGGCAGACAAATTTATGGAGAACTTACAAGTTCGAAAGAGTTAAACAGGGAATCGATGGAATCTGTAGTTGGCCGTAACTTTTTTGGTTAAAGCATGACTTCATTATGTTATCAAGAGTTAGTAGAACTCATCAGTCTTTATAGTTTGGAATGGTAGGAGTTATTCATATTTCCTAGCACTTATGAATATCTTTATGAAGACTCATAAAGGGTTCTTCTTTTATGGCAAATGATGTCTTGATCTTTTGTGAATTCAATGATTTTCTGATTCATAGGTAAGAAATAAGAAACAATATATGCCATGAGCCTGTCATGGTATGTGGTATTCCAGCGGTTTAATATTGTAACCAGGACCAACTGTAAACCCTGAAACCTGAGGTCTTGTGTTGTCGTTAGGGGCTGGTTTTATATGGAGGTTTATCCTCAGGGGTGGGTCCTATGGGCCCGCTTTTGAGAAATTCCTCCATTAACAAAAAAGAAAAAGAAAATATATCGCATGCATAACTGATATTGACGGCAGCTTTTCTTGTAGGCAAAAGAAGAGGAAGGACTCAGTGGAACTGTGGTCTAAATGAAAACGAGGAGTCTAGACTCTGCTGTGCCTTTTGAGGTTTGAGTTTTCATATGTTAGCATGCTTATGATGATCGAAGTCTACAGGTTTGGTTCCTTGGTCAGAACTGGGTCTATCTCGAATATTTTCACATTCTCTCTGTTTGGATAATAACTCCACATATAAATTGGAATTTGATGTCCAAAAGGTTCCTTAGTTCTTTTTTGTTAGAGAACAAAGCAAAGGGTTTGTTTGGTAGGACTTGGCTTTAGGGCAAATCTTTTGTTTTAAGTCACTTTAAAATAAATAAGCAAAAATTAGTTTGGTGAATTTGATGAGGAGCTTAAAGGCAAAAGGTAAAAGGCCAAAGGGCTTTTAAACCAAAAGGAAGAAGTTATATATTCTTGTTTTTTATAATTTTATATTAAATCTGAATCTTGTTTGATGGATTTTAATGAATAGGTTTTAAAAATATAATCTTTTTCTATATATATATATATATATTTATAATGGATGTGTATGATAAAAGTTATAATATTTTAAAAAATATATAAATGTATTTTTGGTAATAAGAAAAAAGGAAAAATGACTAGAAAGTTATACGCAAAAAGACAAAAAGCTAATAGTTGCCTAACAAAACTTTTGGCTTTTTTTCTTTTTGACTCAAAATGCTTTAAGCTTGACTGTATGCCGGGAGCCAAACAAGGCCAAAGATGGTTACTGAAATTTCTGTCTGGACGAGAGAGTCCGTAGCTATTATCCAGTATCTATTTTCTGGGTTTTAGCTTTTATGCTATAACTACTGCTTATTTGGTTGTGCTGATGATCATCTATTCATGCTATGTATTCAAGAAGTCTGTGTTTTGGATAGTTTTTTTTAATATTTTTTTTTTGTAAATTTTGTTACGTGTACACTCGCTGGACACAGATTTAGACGCACTCTTATTATATAAGGTAAATCTTACACAATTGTGGGACCTGATGAGAGAAGAGTGTGTCTAGTTCTGTGCACCTAGTATTTTTTTTAACGTTAGCTTAAATGAGTATACTCTTTCAATTTCTTTCATAATAACAAATCAAAAAAGTCTAAAATTTTGGTTAAAAATTAAAAAAGTTCAGATGAGAAAAAATGCCTATTAAAGGCCTTGTAGTATTTTTTTTCATTTTTAAATAACTTTTTTCAACTTCAGTTTAAATAGGTATACTTATTTGGAGTTTTTTTCTTTATGAGAAATAGAAAAAGTTAAAAAAAGACTGAAAAATAAAAAAATATGTTGAAAAGACGGAAAAAAAAACCGCTTGGGAGGAGGCGAGACTCTGGTTCCAAGCCTAACCTACACATTTGAGATTGTTTTTATAAATAATATTTATTTTTCCTTGAAAGTCTTGAAATTAAATGTTAAACTTGATTAATATAAGCGACAAATATGGTAGAGTGAGATATGATTAACGCACTGTTTGGAATACTTCTTTTACGCTTTATTTTTTATTGTCATTTGTGATTTTTTTGTTTTTTATTTTAATTTTTTTTACTTTTTGATTTGTTTTTGTTGAAGTTTTAAAAACTTACTAAAAACAAAAAAAGTTTTATAAAAGTCTTAAAGTGATTTTTTGGTCTTATCTGAATATTTTTTTAATAATTTTTAGTCATTTGTTTTTTATTTTTTACTAAAAATAAAAAAACATTATATAAAAAAGTCTGCATATAATTTTTTTTAATGGTCGCGTTACCTTTGGTTGTTCTTTTTAATCATTTTTGGTCTTATAAAAAAAATACCACACGATATTAACTCTATAATAATAATAATAATAATAATGATAATAATAATAATATGCATGCGTATAACACCACACTACAGCGTTAATTAATGGGTGCGGACTTACAATGTGGAGGTTAGCAACAGGGAGTTGATGATCCAAAATTCATTACTTTGGTTTTTTCCCCACCACCAACCATGGGCAAACCGTAATAATAACAACAATTTTTAGGGATGTCGCATGAATTTATTGCTCATACTTTTATATCCAACGCCCTTAATAACTTTTGATGCGAGATTCAGCACGTGCCGATCAAAATAAAGGTTCAAAAAACACCGATATTTTTACGAAGACAAAGATGTATTGTGTCGAATACGATCTTCTTCGAATACTTTTTGAATACTCATAAATTCATATTCAACACTATTTGCGTGTTTTAATTAAAAAATTAAATTTATAATGTCTTTTACTTTTTCAATACTCAACAAACACTTCAACTTCAACGATACTTCTTGAATTCTTTTTGAACACATTTTATGTGATGAATTTCTTCATAGTAATAATAATTTTCATTATTTGAAACGCAAATTATGGACACTAAATATATTTTAAAATATTAATAAGATAAAATATAGTAACTTTTATTTTTGTTAGTAATATGTTATATTTTTAATTATCACTAAAATTATTTATGTATTTGACATTCAATAAATAAATTCAAAAAATATTTTTTTTAATCATATCTCCTAATGAAAAGAATTAACCTTTTTTAAAAAATGTGAAGCATATATACCAACTATTCAAGATTCAACAAAGGTGGATAAGAAAGCTTTAACACTTTTCCATTTTAGACCTTTAGTCAATGTAATACGCACAAAAATGTCTGGCATACTATCTCAAATTTTGCTAATGGAAAGTTGGAATGGTTTTTTAAACAAATAGTGAATACTTCTATGGGAAGTTAGAAAAAAAGGTATCTATTTCAAAAGCAGCTTTGAGTGATTTTGATGATATAGGAACTCAAATCACCTACCGGCACTCCCACCCTCCTAACCTCATCCCAGGGTCGTAGTTGGTGAAGAGACGAAACTCATTGCCAAGTTTGCTAGAGTGCCGAGGCCGAAAACCACATAGATACAAACCGAGGAGCTCCACTGCTCTACCCTTTTGCACCTCCCCTAACCATGAAAATTGTAAATTCTTATTAAAGCTGCTATGCAAAATGTTATGAACAAGCAGTAGGTAAATACAATAGTACAATGATATATCAAAATGCTATTTCTTTTAATCATTTAGTTTCTAAAACTTACATCTCATTATTAAGACACTAAATGCTCGGTCATTATGACATAAAATCGATACCAGTGTACTAGTTTTGCTGATGGATAGAGGCGACGTTGAAAAAACCCACCCAAGTGTCCAAGGGAAAAAATGTATATTTCCAACCTGTGAGTAGAAGCAAGCAAGATTTTCCTGGCCGCATGAGAAAAGAAATTGTTTGAGTAACCTTCTCCAAGCATTCCTTGCTCTGCCAACAAAAACATCAGTTTAATAAGAACCTTTATGTACTGGCATATAGAGAAAACAACAATATTCCCTATTAAAATGTGCAAAGATCAGTTGGACAAATGTGCAAAAGTATCCAATCTAGGGAAGTCAGGTGGCAGGTGGCAGACCAAAAATAAATGTAGACATCCAAATATTGCTACGCAAGATTCGATTAGAAAGGCATGAAGGAAATGCCACCTGAGAACAAGAACTTTAACCAAAATGAGGTTAAGTATAACAACCTCTATACATCATAAATGGACCAAAAAGAAAAAAAAAAAAAACAAACCACCTATGTTGAAAAACTATAGGCCTTGAAAGTTGTATCCCCCAAAAAGTCTAAAAGAGTCCAAACACAACGGATACTCCAAGTCAAAAAAAAGAGTACTGAAAGCACTAATCTCTTCAAAGACGAGATGGAACATTCAATACCTTCGAAAGATCTACAATTCCTCTCATTCCAAAGACATCACATTATGCAAAGAGGCACTACATTCCAAGCCCTCCGATTGCTCCTACTCGAGCAACCCTTATACCAACACTCGAAGAGCTCAAATAGCAGTTGAGGCATCACCCAAAAAACTCCAAAAGTAGAAAGTACCAAACTCCAGAATTGTATTGCCACCGGGCGATGGACTAGTAAGTGATTTACTAATTCCCCTAATTTACACAAGCAATAGCAATTCACCAAAGTGGAACCCCTTCTCCTCAAGCTATCAATAGTTATATTAACCTTGGCACACCACGTTCCTTTCCAACAAAGCAAGTGATCATCTAGACCAATGATCCTTTTATAGAGGGACGCCACCAATAAAGATTTGTTAGGAGTGGTAAGCCACATAAAGAAATCCTCAACATGTGGCTAAATAATAGAACCAAATAAAAATCCCAAGTAAATCCGTCACTGAGCTGATTTCCCAATCTTATAATGCTCTTCAGAACAAAGGAGCCTAGAACCATGCACCCCATGCACCATAGTCCATGGACTAATAGTCCATCACAAGGACTTCCATTATCCATCACAATGCTGAATAGTCTATGCCCACACCATGTGTCTGACCAAAACCTCACTCCGCTCCCGTTTCCCAATTTATAAGTGGGGCTTGGCAAAAAAGCTCCCCCAAATTGCATTATTCCCTTCCACATCCCCATCCCATAAGCTCCTCTAATAGGTCCCATAGACCACTCTCTCCTTAGGCGTCCATACTTGCCAAACACCACTCTCTGCCAAAGGCCATCCCGCTTAGAAAGAAATGTCCACAACCATGCCCCTCCACAAAAAAATCCTCATCATCTTCTCTAACCAACAAACCATCGATAAAGGAATCATGGATAAAAACAAAGTAAGTTGAGAGGCTTGAAAGAGTACTCTTGATGCGGGTCAATCTTCCTCCTTTTGAAAGGCACTATCCCTTCCAAGAAGCTAACCTCGTCTCCAACCTCTCCACCACCGGATCCCAAACTGCCTTGGCTTTGAAGGTGGAACACAATTGCATCACCAAATAAGTAGAAAGTAGAGACCCAACACCACAACCAAGGTTCACAGCTAGAGCCTCCACATTAGGCATACACCCCACAAGAATGGTCTCACTTTTAGCTAGGTACACCTGAAGAACAGAGGCCGCTGCAAAGCAAAGAAGAATACATAAGAGGAATCTCAACTCATCCACAATCGCACCACAAAAAACCATAGTATCACCAACGAAAAGCAAATGGGACATCGAGACCACAGTCATTCCTAACACCACCCCGAAAGCCACTGATATGCCCATCTCCAGTCACTCTATAAATCATCTTGCTTAGAGCTTCCAACATAGCAAAGAACAAAGGAAAAGAGATAAAGGATCGCATTCCCTCAAACCTCTTGAATTAGCAAAGAAACCTTTGGGAAAGCCATTAACTAGGACGGAAAACCAGAAGGCAGATATACAAGTACTGATTCACCTTCTCCACGACTCAACCTCTCACCGACCCTATCCTCTAGAGGATATATAGAAGAAAATCCCAACTACATGATCATAAGCCTTCTCATGTCTACTGGCAGATAATCCCAGGCTTCACAACACCGCACTTTGGAATCAACACATTCATTAGTGATCAAAAGTCAAAAACTATATCCAGAATCTGTCTATTCCAACAAAGGCATTCTAAAATGACCTTCCCCATTACCTTCCTAAGCCTCCGAGTTAGCAACTTCGCAAAGATCTTATATAAGCTACCCACCAAGCTGATAGGTCTGAAATCCTTCAGCTCCACTGTAACTCCTTTCTTGAGTACTAAAACAATTTTGTATTTAGGCTTCTCTCAAATTCCCCTAAATGATAAAACTATAGAAGGGAAGCCATCACATCCCTCCTTACTACACCCTAACACTTTTAAAAAAAGGCTAAAGTGAAACCGTCAGGACCCAGAGCCTTATCCCCATCAAGGCATTTAAGAGCACCAAACTGTTGGAGGCAAAACTGCCAAGATCTTTGTTTTTACAAGCGATTATCTGAAAAAAATTAACTGGATGGGCAAACGTCAAAACAGACTCCAAATAAATACTTTTGATAACGAACGATCAAAATAAAATCTGTGCATCCGAAATTTATTTAGAAGAATACATTTTTACCGGTCGAATCTTCAACTACGATTTGAATCCGAGTTAAAGCTCCTATCAGATCTTCTACTGTATTCTCTTATGCGATTCCCGAATATAGTGTGGGCTATAATCCTCCGAGAACTCGTACTGGCAGAATCTGAACAATTTTAGTCTTAGAAGACAAGTTATAAAACTGATTCAGCCTACCAGCATATTTATAGGGCTACAGCAGGGATCTGGAGAGTAATTATGAGTAAGACTTCCAGTGGAACACAAGCACGTATCAGCAATTTCCGCAATTAAGCAAATCTCATAGCGGTATCTGCAATTATGAAAAACCAACAACGATTTCTACAATTTTCATAAAACACTGAATTACAGTTCACACCACTAAAGAACTATAATTACACTATGACCATAATCTCAAGACCATATAGCATTGAACTCATATTATTAAATACTTACCATTTCTCTCTACGTTAATATTTTCGATACCCACCAATTTAATTTAATCGGCATCTTGATATTCCTTAAATTCTTCCGCTTAACTTATTTGACCGCCGGATAATCAAATCTACCTGCAGGGTTTGACTTGGTCAAAACTTATAAGTTTTCTTAAGGGGGTATCGTCAATTCCGATCTTTCGGGATGTGAATTCCGTCAATAATTAA